>WNWK01045066.1:0-14872 GCA_009830355.1 Cherax destructor
ACAGCAAGTCAAGTATTAAAACCATTTGTCTCCTTTCACTCCTATCAAATCCCTCACGCATGCTTGCTAGAAGTCCAAAGCCCCCCCACACAAAACCTCCTTTCCCCCCTCCCCCCGCCTATGCCGACCTCTACCCCACCTTCCCCCCCTAAAATTTTATACCCTTTTGTCATTCTTTTTTGTTCCATCCTCTCTACATGTCCAACCCCCTCAACAACCCCTTCTCAGCCCTCTGGATAAATTTTTGGTAATCCCCCCCCAAATTTCCAAACTGAATTCTCTGCATTATATTCACACCACATTGCCCTCAGACATGACATCTCCACTGCCTCCAGTCTTCCCTTGTTGCAACTTTCATCACCCATGCTTCACACCCATATAAGAGTGTTGGTATAACTATACCATACATTCCCCTCTTTGTTCCACGGACAAGTGCCCACTCACCCTTTCCCCTCATCAATTCTATGATTCACTCATCCTTCATAGACCCATCTGCTGACATCCACTCCTAAATATCTGTATACATTCACCTCCTCCATACTCTCCCTCCAATCTGATATCCAATCCATCTAATCTTTTTGTTATCCCATCACCTTACTCTTTCCTATATTACTTTTAATTGTCTTTTTTTACATACTCTACCAAACTCATCCAAACCCTCAATTTCTCCAAATCTTCCAAAAGCATATTTCATCAGCAAAGAGCAATTGGACAACTCCCATTTTGTGTTAGATTCTTTATCTTTTCCCCCCCCACCTTTTGCCAAGACCCGAACATTCACTTCTTTACAACTCCATCTATAAATATATTGAACAACCATGGTGAAAACCACATCCTTGTCTAAGGCCTATTTTTACGGGGAAATAAATAATTCTCTCTCTCTCTCTCTCTCTCTCTCTCTCTCTCTCTCTCTTTTTTTTATTATATTTTGTGTGTGTGCAGAACAACCATTGTGAGAAAATAGTAAATTCCATTGTATAGTCTATTGTACATTGTCAAGCTACTGGGAAACTTCTGCTGTATTCCTTAGAACGTAAATGAAAAGATGATCAAAATTTACACCTGAAAAACCCGGGAAGACTGGCCCCAAATCAGAATACTGAAATCACCCGAAAGAGACTTGACTTGGTCCACGACGAGTACGCTATCTTGAGAAAGGTATCGTTAAATGTCATAGGGGCCCCGACTCTTCATCGCCCTCTCTCCTTGCATGGGGAAAATTTCCAGCAAACCTCCGGCTGAGTTCGTATGTTGGGCGGCTGCTAGCAGTAACAACCTGGTTGATAAGGTCTTGATTTATCAAAGGCCTGGTTTGAACCGGGCGGGGGAGGGGAAAAAAGGGGTATTGACTTCCGGGGAAAAATCCTTTTCGTATCTTTTAAGTACTGTCCATGTGTAGATACTAATAGTTGGTTTGAAATGAAAAAACTAAGGCATGGGTTTTTCTGCTGTAATGGGGTAGCAGCCCAGTTGGTTGTTGTCAGTGTTGCTTGGCCTTGAATTAGTTCAATGACGGGGTTGAGGCCGCTTCTTCCGGCAAACAGTTCCTCTTGTTGACTGTCTTGTTATAAAACACACATTGCCAAATTTGAGATTGCATAGATGTTTAGGTATTTTCAAACAGTGTAGCCTGTTGTGAGTGCTCACGTCAGTGTGTTGTGGGTAGCTTGTATCCTGGATTTACATGGGGGGAAAATAATATAAGAATGTAGGGAAAGCTGTAATAGGCTTACTGGGGACCTATTGTAAAATGGTAAAATTATACTGATGAGTCCCCGGTGGACGTTTCTACCACCAAGCACTTTGAGGCTGGAACAAATGTAAAAGTCTTGGAGAAAAATTTAAACAAGTAGCTATCCCCAAGTAACGCTCAACTGGCTGAGATGCGAGGGTCCAGCGGGAAGTCAGATTAACAGCCTGGTTAGCAAGGCAAGCTCTAGTAAAGCCTGGCCTGGGGCCACTCCAGGAGTAGGAAAATTATCGAAACTCAAAAAGGTATAAATACATAGACGTAATTCATAAAGTATAACCCGGGGTGGGGGAAATTTTTTTTAAAATGACACAAAAATAGGCAAAAAACTAGATTCAGAGGAGGTAAAAACGTGATTAATTTTTTTATTAAACCTACTTCCGTATTATGCAACTGTTTATCATAGCCCAACTAGTGTATAAGGGTAACCTTAATAATTCCTAGCTAAATTTTGGCACAGGAATGATAATATTTTAAGTACTTATTAACAGGGTTTTTTTTATCTTGCTACTTCCTGGGTTTGGGCTGTACCTTGCCATGAGGTAATTTCAAATTCTTATTTTAATTTGAGGCTCTACAAAATCCTCTAGAAAATGTTTTGGGATAATAATAATTAATAATATAGCTGTTGACATTAATCCCCTCATGGGGGGTTCTTTGATGTTAGTGGGGGGCTTGATCTAGGGAAATGGATCTGTCCTTCATTTCCCCTAATTGAGCCTGAATCCCTTTCCCCACACCCCCCCACAGGCACTGTATAATACCTAGGGTTTAGCGCCCCCCATGATTATTAATAATAATGTTGCCGTTAATATCCATATCTTGGGCGTTAATTAAAGCCTAATATACTGCTAATAACTGGAAAACACTACGCCGTAAGAAATGTGTGACCTCAACATCATTCGTCAGGTGAAGGAATTCATCTACCTCTCGGTATACCTATGTTTACGTATTTCACTTGGACACAAAATATACCGGCAGAATTTTCCAGTAAGTAGGGAAGGGCGAGTGTTTCATACTTTTTTTCTGCAATAAGGAAAATGACTGACTGTGATGGATATGGGGGCAGCCCCTCCAGCAGCAATAACCTGGTTGCCCAAGATGCACCAGACAGCCTGGTCCATGGCCGGGCCTGAGGTAGTGAAACTCTCAAAACTCTTCAAAGGTATATTAAAGGTGATGGTATATCACTCAACACTGGAAAATTGGCCCCATGGGGTAAAAATTTTTATCTCCAAACACATTAAACTGTTAGATACACCGGAGATAGTTAGCAGTTTTCCAGTTTTACTTGATGTAAAATGCATTTAACAAGACTGACCTGAAGGCAATTTGGGGAAACCCCCTAATGCTGTGTTTTGTTTAGTAACACGAGTAGAACTTTGGGGTTGTGTCAAAAAGTACCATTTTAAAAAACCATAAAATTGATAAATTTAAAACTCATTCGTAAAACGGTATCTTCACTCGAAACTTTTCGCCTACATAGTAGGTTTCTTCAGTCGAATACAGAGGTGACTAAAAGGGAGACAACAGAAAAAGTGGAGAAAAGATGATGATCAGTCCATCACCTTAACCTATTATTTGTATTATGTTCATGAAATATATAAAACTTTGCAGTGTTGATGGTGACCTGTTTTTGATGCTGGTGCCTTGATGCTGCTCAGGGGCTCGTCCCAAAAAAATGGAGCTACCTTTCAATTTTTTGGAAACCCAAACCCAGTTACCTCATTCCCAGTCGCTGTGGGTTAGCGCTTACCATTGTGTTAATACGTGATACTGACACCCCCAAACCAGTGCCTCTCTATATTCCTTCTAATATTGTAAATTTGTTCTTCTTGTTTTAAATTACACGTTGATTTTCTGTTTCACATTTTATTGGTGATCCTAAGCAGCCGGCCTGTGGTTCGTTTGTTGGGACTGTGCGTGGGCAGTAACGGTTTGGGGATCCCCCATCCCCAGGAAGGCCTGATCATGGCCCGGGGCCCGGGGGGCGTTGATCCCTCGGAACAACCTCAAGGTAGACATAAGGTAGACATATCTAAAGGGAATGTTTCACTTTATTATTTTTTTTATTGTTTTTGAATTTTTGATGTACTTTTTTTAAAAATCGGTAATGGCAAAGGAAGATTAAACATGTTTTTTGGGACGCTTTTTTTTTTTATTAACGAAAAAAAAATAACTTACAGCCGTTCGTGATTATTTAAATTTTTTTAGCTTATTCAGCCCGCGTTTTGGCATCAGCAGCCCTACAAGGAAAACGGGGGAACACCCGGGGTGTGGGGTTTTCCCACTTTGTCAAAAAATGGAAGTGTTTGGGTTTGGGGTTAAATGCCTCGGGAACTGAAAGAGACGGAAGGGGTTGGCAAGTTTTTTTCAGCTTAGAACTTATAGTTCAGAGTCCCGTGGATGTGAACGTTAGTTTTTCCCATTTTTTTAAATGACAAGAGTATTTTTTTAGCCTTCAAGAGCAGAGACTGCCATTTAGTAGTAAAAGGTAGACATCAGGTCTGGGGGTATAACCGTCCTGTTATAAGCTGTCAGCGCCAGTTTTCAGACAGGGTCGCTGGCCTCCTGGTTGATATCCCGATAAATTAGGCTATCCAACAAAGGCACCAACCCCAAATTTCCATAAAATAACTTGAACTTATCAAGCTCCTCCCCGAAGGCAGCTGGGGATCTGTTGAATTATCTTTATGTATGAAGGGGAAAGGGGAATGAGAAACTTGGAACATTTGGTATCTTTATTGCGGAAACGTTTGCCAACCATTGGCTTTATTAATCTAATACCGAGAAAAACGGTGAATGTTTAAAGATAATCTATGATAATCTCCCCAGCCAAAAATGGTGTTAGTCATCGCCGGGAAAAAAGTACAGCATTTGCAGGGGGAAGAGGATTACACACGGGAGGCAGGCGAGGCGAAACTTTTTGAGGCATCCTAGTGATGACAAACCCCAACCCCCCCACCGGCAAAGTTAAGAGCTACTGAGTGGTATTACTTCATTTGTGTGTGGGGGCTTGTGTTTTTTTTTTGGAACACTAGTTTTAGCCCTGTGCTGAAAAAAAATTAGGGGAATAGTTTCGTGGGGAGAGAGGTAGTTTGGTGTAAAGTTCAAATGACTCCGAAATCAAAACACGATTGAAACTCACTCGCCATGGGTTCTCCCCCCATCCGTACCGTGGTTTGCCAAGTCCAAAGGTGCAGTTTCCAACTTGGATGGGTTTAACCCGCTTTTTTAATTCATGTGGCTGTTATTGAATCAGCTTTAATTTACTTGTTTCGACAGATGTTTCCAGAAATTCTTGAGACAACATTATACATCTTGATCATCATTAAAAAGCTTCGTCCTCTGATGAGGGGATTTTTTTGTAAATAATTTTATCAGCTCTGAAAATAGTAAATTCTATTCTAGTCTATCAGTGACTTTAATTAATGTCGTGCAGGGCTAAAGTTTTAAAGGGAATTAGCAGTAATATAGAAACTTTATTTTTTGGGAATATAGTTTTTGGTAATTATTTTTGGGAATATAGTTTTTGGTAATTATTTTTGGTAATATAGTTTTTTGGGAATTATTTTTTGGGAATATAATTTTTGGTAATTATTTTTGGTAATATAATTTTTTGGGAATTATTTTTGGTAATATTTATTTTGGTTATATTTATGTTTGGTAATATTTATTTTGGTTATATTTATTTTTGGAATATTATTTTGGGTTTTATTTATTTTTTAATATTATTTTTGGGTTTTATTTATTTTTTGGGAATATTATTTTGGTGATATTTATTTTTGGTAATATTATTTTTGGGGATATTTATTTTTGGAATATAATTTTACCATAATTATTCTTGTAAGCTAATGGAAAAAAGTGGGGGACAGGTTTTGTTTGTATACAGTTTGACGCAGACGTTGCTTCCTGCTTGGCTGGGCCCCCAGAGTATTTGAGAACCATCAGCGTGTAACGGGGGGTTTGCAGCTTTTCTCGTTGTTTAGTAAGTACTGGCGCGCTAACACTTTTTTTCATAAACCCCTCATTTTCCCTTTCCCCCCTTTTACCCAGTTGTTTTTCTAGAGTTTTTCTCAAGTTTCTGGTCTTCCCCTTCAATACTATCTGAAGTATTAGGGTTCCTGGCCGATGGTGCCAAAGGGAGGCATGAAGCTTCACTAATGTGGCAGGGGTCCTAGTCCCCGCAGCTCCCCTTCGGGCAGAATACATACGGGATACACAAGCAGACTTCAGTTGTCTGTGGGGTGCAAGTCCCATGAGCGGGTTTAAATGCAGTTACTGCCTTTTGATGGTGACCAAACTCATTGTGGCAGGCAGTTATTAACACTGAAACCAGATTAATGTTTATTCTTTTTAAGACTTGATAGCGCAGATAAACCTTTACAAAACATTGCCTTCTAACAGATATAAAAAAAATTTCCGGAACGAGGTAAGTATTTTAAGAGGAAGCAACTATTTCTTTGAATTGCCTGTTCAGCGGGTTGTATTATGTTTAGGTCCGTAGGTCGACAGGGGAAACCTAGCGTAAGGCTGGGCGGGGGAAGGCCCCCCAAAATTATCACAGGTAAGTTGGCCAAATCATATCCAAGCTGGTGAATGGGTCTCCCACACAGACAAGTTTTTAAAATTGTATGGTCGTTCTTTTGTGACTCAGCGTTGCAGTTTGCAGAATGACATTTACCATCTCCCTCTGATCTTGACCCCCGACCTTTTTTACTGGCTGGGGCATGATGATATAAAAAGCCACCACTTGAACCAGAGGCGGGGCACAGCCCCCCCGCACAGACATTGACCTTTCAAAACCAGCCGTCCTCCCCAAATGTTAAAGAGCATATTTCCAATGAAATTTTGCGTGTCCGTGTCTTCCTCTGTTGGCAGATTTCATCTGTTTTTTAACTTGGTTTTGAGGAACTATGGGTAAATTTCAAGTAATTCAAGAATTAGTACCTTAACCTAATATAGCTATTTAATTTTGTAGGGCTTATATAGTAAATAGTCCCAAAATTTCAGTTCCACCTTTTCTTTCCCTCATCTAATGTTTTCCACCCACCCCCCCAAGATTTAAAGGGTTCACCTTAACGTCGTTATGGCTCCTGTGCGTGTTTGGGTGCCGGGCCCCCGGGATGAAATGACCCAGAACAAGCTTTTGCAGATAGAAGTGTACTCGGGGGAAACGTTGCCTCAATGAAACTTTGTTCCGTAGTGTGTAAGGTATTGTATACAGATGGGAGGCATGCCTTATCTGGGGGCAAATTCAAATTCATCACACTGTTTCGGGGGGAACTTTTAAGTTCAAGTGAGTTCGTGATCAACCGGGCTGTGTGCTCCGGCCAGCTGTAACAGTATCATTCAATATTGTTATACAACGACAAGTTGAGGGAAATTTGACTCGGCAACACCTGAGATATTGAAGACGTTTTCAACCAGTGGCTTAGTCACCAGTAAAAAGTCATTTGCAACCTTTAAACTGGGGGCCATTAGGTGAGATAATCGAACCGATGAAGACACTGTTTGGCGAAACTTCTTCAGGGTGTTGCATTTCCCCAAAGAAAGCAGGGGGGCCATGAGACTGGAGAAACACGCAAATGTCGGGATATGCTAACTGCCTTCCACCATACATAAGGGGGATTACGAATAGTTTGGTTGTCTTCAAGAAGGCGATGACAGACACCTAAAATCATTATCAGAAAGGGCTGTGGGTTGAGTCAGTTTGGTACGGGCAGGTAACAGCCTGGTTGATCAGACCATGATCCACCACAAGGCCTGGTCTCAGACCAGGCCGTCTACCTGGGGGGATTCCGGGGGGCAACGGCCCCGCGGCCCGGTCCCGACCAGGCCCCCCGGTGGATCGGGCCGATCAACGAGGGTTACTGCTGGCCGCACGCAGTCCAACGACGAACCACAGCCTGGCTGATCCGGCACCGACTTTGGGGATCTGTCCCGCTCCCCATGAAAACAACCATCTACTTTAAAGCCCCTTATGGCTGTTGGGAGGCTGTTGGAAAAGTCTTGGGCCCCACCTTATTGGTTTTCCCAGTTTCCAGTGACGCCCCTACTTTTCACTGGGGTATATTACATCGCCTGCCAAGTCTTTTTTTTTGTATGGGGATTTATTTGTGCATTTAGGGACCAGTCCCTCCAAAACTTCCAGGTGTGATTATGATATTTTCTCTCCGCGCCCCAGTGAGTACAAGTAAATGCTTCAGGCGTTTCCAGTTTAAGGTGTTTGATGGAACTTATATGCGCAGTAAAAGGGTTTTCTGTACATTCTCTAGATCTGCAATTTTACCTGCCTTTAATGGGGATGTTAATGTACAACAATATTCCCAACCCAGAGAAAATATTTAAAAAGGATCATCATTGGGTTAGCACTTTGTCTTGAATGTTATCTTTTCCATCCTATCAGTTTCTTCGCAGATGTGATAGTAGCATTGTTGTGGTCCTTGAAGGTGAGGTCTTGGACATTACCACACCCAGGTCCTTCCCTTACTTTTCCGCTCTGTTGTGTGATTAGATTTTGTAATATACTCTGTCCTAGCAAATTTTTTCCTCCATTTTTCCATAAGGAGTAGTTGGAATTTGTCTTCATTGAACATCATATTGTTCTCTGTTGCCCATTGAAAAACTTGGTTTATATCTTCGGGGAGATTTCCCTTCCCAATGGATGACACTCGTGCAGACCCTAGTATCGTCTGCAAAGGGATACAGTGCTTGGTTTACATCTCTTCATGTCTGATAGAGAATGAGGAACAAATAAGTGCGTGTTTGTGCCTTGTGGAACAGAGCCCCACTATGGCAGCTTCCGATTTAACTCTTTTACCACTACTCTTTGTGTTCGTTTGGGTTGGAAAGTTAAAGATCCATCTGCCTATTTTGCCAGTTCCCTTTAACATTTTGTGTGCTATTAACCATGGTCGCCGTAAAGGTTTTTGCAAAATCTGTATACTACATCGCGGGGGGCGTTGCCCCAAAACCCTCCCAGATATACTTCAGATAATGTCTTTTCCCTCAGCAGTAACAACCTGGTTCAGGGCCTTCATCCAAGGAGGCTTGGTCCAGGACGAGGTGAAGGGGCGTTGCCCCCAAAAACATCCTTCAGGTCTTGTTAACGCTGCAGTATGCCATTGGAATTTTTTTGTCATCTTAGTCTGCCTCTATTCGTTTTGTGTATTTCCCTTAGATATTTTGCCTCACCATATCTTTTCTTTTTCGTGTGTTTTTAAGAGTGAGTGTGGGGAACGGGGTCCGTTGAACGGGTGTCCCCCGACCCCTTTATCCCGAACAAGTCTTTTGTTGGAAGTTACGATGGCTCACATCATTATGATAACATCAACATAACCCTTCTAAGTCTCTACACAAGTTAGTGTGTATATGTTTAATGAGCGTTTTTTTGTCCACAGTGGTTTTAGTTTGTGTTTGTTTTTGTGGGGTTTGTTTACCATTCGAGTTTGTTTATACGTATTCTTAAAATATATTTTTGGCCTTACAAGCCTGGTTCATTGCCCGGCTCCGGGGGAAAAACTCGAAATTCATCAAAGGTTTAGGCATGAGTGGAAAGGAATGTATATATACGTCTGTATGGTGTATATATGTGTGTGTATATATTATATATATATATATATATATATATATATATATATATATATATATATATATATATTTATATATAAAATATATATCAATCACACTGCACTGGGGGTCGAACCCATGATTTTGGCCCCCCTCATGGGGCGAAAACATGAAGCTCTGCAAAACCACAAAATCCTTGGGACTGAATGATGTATGCACGCAAGAACATACGGTGGTGTGAACGCTTAAGCTAATTTCATTTATCCGTAGCGAGTACAACATTCAGCCCTACGGGATGCGCACTTTAAGGATTGTGTGGTTCAGTGGACAAGAGCGTCATGTGTTTTCGCTCATCATGGGGGGGGAAAGCATCATGGGTTGCCCCCTTGGGTGCAGTGTGTTATTGATCAATACCACTTTTCTTGGTTACAAAAATATATATATATATATATATATATATATATATATATATATATATATATATATATATATATATATATTTTCAGGATTGGGAAAAATTTTTGTTTTTGGCAAATAGCAACGCTACCTTGCCATTTAAGAAAAGGAAAATTTTGTGTATGCAATAATTTCCCCAAAAATCATTCTAAACCCTAACAAAAAAATATATTTCATTGTGTTTGTTTATTATTAAATTAATGTTTACGATCTAAATATATTTTTTGGGGTTGGGCTAAATTAAATTTGCTTGTTGTAATAAGGTTTGGGAAGTTTTCAAAGTTTCTCTTGGTACAAAATTATAAATTTTACATTAACATAAATTAAAAAAAAATTTTCTTTTTTAAAGTATAAGAGAAAATTTTAGAAAAAGGGCTTAATTTTTAAAATTTTTTAATTAAGTTTTACCTAATCGGAAGACATATATATATATATATATATATATATATATATATATATATATATATATATATATATATATATATATATATATATATATATATATATAATTACATGTTAACTTTATTAATAAAATACGTTGACAGAAAACACAAACATAAAACATTGGTACAATATATCAAAGGTTATGAATCTCCAAGAGGGACGAGACCAGGCAGTGCTTTTTTCCCTCGGGAGGGCCCTGCTGAGGCACTGAACATAAAAGGGGCTCCCCTTTGGGGTCCCTTGTGGTGTCGATGAGTCGGGAAACCCCTTTTTTTTTTAAAGGAAACGTGTGGCTTTTTTTCCCCATGCTTCCAAGGCTTTGATCCCACTGGGACAAATTGAACTGTTGGTTTTGCCCTTTACTTCCCGATTTTCTCCCCCCTGATCAGCAGCTTTTCCCCTTCGCCCCACTGTGATGGATGTGGGTGTCAGCCAATGCCACAGGTATGGTCTCAAAGGTTTCCCATTTTTCCCAAGGATGGTGATCCCTCGGGCGGTTTGCTGGGTAGTGAGTATTGTTGGCTGCTGGATGGGGACTCGGCGGGGCATCCTGCTGAAGAAAGGGGGTTCTCTTTATGATGTCGTTGACCTCATTGTGTCTTGCATCCCCCCTTTAGTTTTGGAACAGTTGAGAGCATGTAGACCATATTGGTTTTTATCATTTAAATACAAAATATTCCGGGGAATTTGGGAGCAGCAAGGTAAAAGCCACTGCAATGGGGGGGGTTTTGGGTCGAGGCGTTTTCCCCCATTCCCAAATTGGAACGTTTGGGGGAAGTCCCCAGAGTGATGTGCACTCACAGTTTTGGACGGGCAGTTTTCCTGTCTGATGTTAGAGCCTTGCATGTTGGCAACCCCTTTTTCAGTGATGAGGCCATCCCAGTTGATAGGCCAATGCTGCACTGGGTTTTTGGTGCTGGAGCAGGAGTTCCCATTGTTTGATGCTATGGAAGAGATAGGAAAGCTGGTGGGCAATCTGGGAGGATTGGTACTCCCACCCCCCCAACCTGACAGGAAGTGACTTGCAACCATTCCATCTTCGGGGGAAAAGATTCAATACCTCAGCTGGTCTTAAGGAGGGGTCAATTCCTTGAGTTTGGGACTGCTAAAGGGCTGGGTAGCATCTCGGGAAAGTATGTTTTTGGGATTGACAGGCACCTGGTGAGTAGGTAGAAGACATGTGTATCGTGTCTTCATCTGCCTTCCATCGTCCTGAGGTCTGAGTTTTTTTTCAGGACGATCGATGGCATTGGCTAAAAGAGGAGCACCAGAGCGTGCTGTTGGCTGGTCAATGGCTGTGCTCCTGGTAAAAAAGCACTAATATTCTGGATCATCTGTCGATTGGTAGAAAAATTTTTACATTTGGTGGGGGTTTAAAAAAAAAGGCCCCGTCTCTCTCCCGTGTCTTTAATTTTTCTTTTCCTCTAGGGAATTTGTAGTGCCAGCTAGGGCCATCATCTAAGAACCAGATATTGAGCTCACTGGAAGCGCTTCGGCTTCCTTTATGACCAGACAGAATGAAAGGGGGGGAGAGGGGCCCGGACACCCCCACACTAGTCAATTTCATGGTCTCCAAACAATAGTTTAGAAATCACACTAACACGATTCTATGAAGGGATAGAGGGAAGGGAAGGGGTAAAAATGTTGAGAGAACATCCCCTTTTGACTAAGTTGAAACATTGGCACAGTCCAATTTGATCAAGGTTTTTTCATCGGGCATCATGTTGATGTATACTTGTGCCATTGGCAGCTGCTTCACACCTTATTGAACACCAAAACCGAGCTGAGTTGGTTTCAACAGTGGGGAGCATCTTGACTCACCATTCTTACTGCAGCCTTGGCAACTAGGCGCCGAAGGGTGTTGCCCCTGCAATGGGTATCCTTTTTCCGGAGGGCACAGTGCCCCTGGTTTCTAGAAAAGGGTTTTCCTGTCTGACCAGGGATGAAATCCCGGATATTTGAAGTTGGAATCAACAGGGTATTTAACATTGCCACAAAACTGAGATATCCAGGGGTTTTGTTGAGAAGGCCCTACTCTCAGCTAGGAAGACTTTTTAAAGGGCTGAACCTAAAAAACCCGCCATACAGTGATAATTTGGTCTGCCTGTGTGAGGCACTAAAAAGTTCAATATAAACCTTACTTTAAAAAAATTGACAGTGAAACAAGAGATTGATTAAAACACACTGCCTAATAATGTGGGTGGTGTTTAAAAGGTCCCATACACCCTTTGCCCACCCATACTTGGTCGACGGGAAACCCAGAAACCAGTTTCCCAAAACCCCAGTATAACGGACGGGCCAGGTGTCGAATGAAAACCCCTTTCACAACCACCCACCCACTCGCTCACTACCTATCAGGAAAATACAGTAGTCCCCTATCTGCAGAGGATACGCCCAAGACCTACCGGGGATAGTAGCGAACCCATACAGCATTTTTTTTACATACCTATGATAAAGTTTAATTGATAAATTATGAAAAATAAGTCTAGAATTTAATTTTTCACTGATGGGAAGCATTTTACGGCTTCTCTTAGGCTCTGAAGAACTTCCAGCATCACTACATTTGCATTTTGGGGCCTTTAAACAAAATTAAGGGTTATTTTTGGGCCACAGAAAAAAGTGGATCAAACCACGAATACCGAATCCGTGGATGGGGGTTTTCTACTGTATAGTCAAACTTTTGTGGATAGTACATTAAATAGTGATAGGTTTCAACTGTTAGATGAAAAAAAATGAATTCGAAGTGACACTGTATCAAAATTCATAAGGATTATCAAATAGAACAATGGGAAATGTAAAGGACCAGGGAGTAAAAATTCACCGCCCTTTTTTTTTCAAAGAACGCAGTTAGGCAAATGCCCGATGGCCAAAAAATTGTCAGGAAAAAAAATGATTATTTTCGAAAGGGGGAAAAAAGCCAATGGTGACATATTCAAATCGGTTGTGCCTCTTGTTTATTTTTTTGGTTGATGGCCCCGTTCAGGGGGAAATTTAAAAAGCTGGGCACATTCAAAATCAATAGGTGCAGAGAATAAAGCATTTAAATTCGGGGAACTTCTGTCCTAAACATGTACTCAGTAGAGGAGAGAGAGAGAGAGAGAGAGGGGGGTGAGTGAGTGGGGGAGGGGGAGGGGGGAGTGAGTGTAGGGGGGAGTGTGAGTGTGGGGTGGAGTGGAGGTGGGGGGGAGGGGGAGGGGGAGTGAGTGTGGGGGAGGTGAGTGAGTGGGAGGAGGGGGAGGAGGGGGAGTGGAGGGGGAGGGAGTGGGGGGGGGGGGAGTGGGGAGTGGGGAGTGTGAGTGAGTGTGGGAGGGGAGGAGTGTGGGGGGAGTGGGGAGGGGGAGTGTGAGGGGGAGGAGGGAGTGAGGGAGGGGAGTGAGAGTGAGGAGAGGAGTGGGGTGGTGGGGGTGGGAGGTGGGGGTAGGGGAGTGAGTGTGAGGAGTGTGAGGGGGGAGGAGGTGAGGTGGAGAGTGTGAGGGGTGGAGAGTGTGAGAGAGGGGGAGAGAGTGTGAGAGTGTGAGAGGGGTGTGGAATGTAGTCAGGGCCTAGTCCCAAATTTGCACACTGCCATAATGTACTGGAGTGAGAAAGATGGAAGAAAAGTATAGAATAAACCTAGTGAAAAAATAGGGGCCCCCAGGCATAATAAAAAAAAAAATATCAAATCCGGGGAAACTTTAAACACGTTACCCTGGGGATATCAGAGGCATTTGGAAAAAATGTAGAGATCTTCAAGAAGAAGCTTAAAAAAATTTTCCCCCCCAAATGCCAGGGCCAACGGGGTGTATATTGGCCGGGACCGCCAACAGCAACAGCCTAGTTGACCAGGGAAGACCAGACAAGCCGGCCCAGGGGCCCATTTGCAGGGAAAGGGAAAATTTCAAAATTCTTCAAAGGTATAGAAAACGGGGAATAGCAAAAAATATACCCACTACCAATTCACGCCGCGCATGACAATCTGATACATGTGTTGCTGGGTGGTGTGGTATACCCCCTCCAGTGATTTATCATGAATAACACACACACCTTTTTTCAAAAAGCCCAAAGTGGGTTAAAGGGATAGCCTTCGCTCCCAGGGGTTTATTAGGGGAAAACATTTCCCCCACCAAGGAAGTCGGACTGAAACGTGTTAAATTTCATTTTCCTATGTGCGGGGTTTTTTGTTATAGACTATTTGATATTTGTTTTATAGGGGCCTTATCAATCTTTGGGTTGATAAAGTCCGGTGACGAAACTTTTCCTAGTCAAAGTTTTAACTTGCACACCATCATTTTAAAACGTGTGTTTTTTACCCTGTAAAGATGCCTGGGCAGGTGCCTCCCCGCTTTTTGGTCCCCATCCCCCCAATTTTTAAAGAATGGATATTACCTTTTCACGAAGTATTTTTAGTGTTAGACAATAACTATCCAGAAGGGGCTCCTCCCCGTCGTATGACGTCGGGAAGTTTATTCTTGAAAAAAAGCCTATTAATCCATGGCTTGAAACGGATAGTACCTATTAATCCATGAGGGTACACCCTTCCCGTTGTCGAGGCAATCCGCAGACATCTTGAAAAGCATAAATTAATCAAAGAATTTAGCACGGTTTTACAAAAAAGGGCGTTCCGCCTTACAAATTTAATAATTTTTTTTTTTACTAAGGTATTTGAGGAGG
>WNWK01045067.1:0-14872 GCA_009830355.1 Cherax destructor
CGCAGCAATGGCTTTAAGTTGGATAAATTCAGATTCAGGAAGGATATAGGAAAGCATTGGTTTGGTAATAGAGTTGTCGATGAGTGGAACAAACTCCCGAGTACAGTTATAGAGGCTAAAACGTTGTGTAGTTTTAAAAATAGGCTAGATAAATATATGAGTGGGTGCGGGTGGGTGTGAGTTAGACCTGACTAGTTTGTGCTACTAGGTCAGATGCCGAGCTCCTTCCTTAAGTGAATGTAACCTGACCTGGATGGGTCGGGGCATTGGCTTAAGCCGGTGGGAGATTTGGACTTGCCTCGCATGGGCCAGTAGGCCTGCTGCAGTGTTCCTTCTTTCTTATGTTCTTATGTAACATGCTTTGTTGATAACACCAGAATCTCTGAATGTTCCTTGAAGGTTTTGGATAAAGGGTTTACCTATTTTTTTTAATCTTTTTCATGAGATTCTACCTACCAGCTGCTGTATGACCCCTGTGGTTTAGCGCTTCTATTTGATTATAATAATAATACCTACCAGCTCGTACCTCATCTTCAGTTTCGTGTCTTCGTCTCCCATGTGTCGTCAATAACCATTTATTTAACCTCTCCTGAAGTCAGTCCGAATCTTTGTACTGCTCTTCTAGTTCTGTCTTTTTACTTTATTCCTGGGTAACTGGGTAACTATCTTTTATGTTTATAATATTTTCTCCCCAGTCTTTCATCTCTATGTATTGTTCATATTTTTACATAATTCTTCATCTATTTCTCTGTTCTTAATAATGTCCGCTCTTTTAATTTTCTTCATCTATTGTTTTTAACCTTTCAGTACTTCATAGTTACACATTTTTCTTTATTTAAATACGTATTCTATCAATGCTTCCAAAATTATCTGATGTTGAAATTTTGCCATTTCGTAATCTATCCATTCATTTTGTCCTGGTGTAGAACCATGTTTGAACTTTGTGCCGTCGTTCCTCTAATATATCATAATATAAAGAACTTTTCCTTAGTAATCTTCCATATTAATGCTTGTTTTTCCGTACCCTGGGACACTGATCACATACATCACTTTGTACTCCGTTAACACGCGCACACCTTTCTTCAAGCTGCTATGGTTAAAATCCATTGATTGTGTACTCGCCTATTTGTGGTTGCAGGGGTCGATACACAGCTCCTGGCCCCGCCTCTTCAATGTGAGGGAGAGAGAGAGAGAGAGAGTATGAGAAGTGAAAGCTTTCACAAGTATCGACTGACGGAGGAAGACGGATTGGCAGATAAATATTAAAGGAAATTCCGACTTAGAGTCAGTGGGTGCAGGGAGGGAAGGTGTAAGTCAAGGGAAATAGTGTGTGGGGCGAAAAGTGTGTGGAAATTGGGGAGAAAAATATGGGAATGGGAGGCAAAGAGGGATGAAGGCATAGGGGTGTGTGGGGAGAGGAAAGGAAGATCTGGAAGTGTGTGTGGGGGAGAAGCTTTGGAATGTTGGGGGTGGGGACTGGTGGGAGCAAGACAAGAAGAATGGAAGTAGATAAGAGAGGTATGCAGCAAGGAGTAGCGGGCAGTGTGAAGTGTACCAACAAGTTAGGAGGGGCAGTGCCCCATCTGGTGTTACCGAGTCAGGTTCTTCTCCACCAAAGATTGTTGCAGCTATTAATCAGGTGACCGACACTGCATATGAACTAGTGCTGGGCCAAAGCACGAACAGCAGGGTAGAGCAGGACGAGGGCATAGTAAAAGACGTGGAAGTGAAGGCGGTAGACACCCACTGCCGTCTCACCTTCCACTAACACAGTCCCAGGATAACGCTCACCAGGTACATAATCATCAAACTTATCAGCGGCAGAACCTACAGAGAAATCAGCTGCTGAATCATCAGTGAAACACGAGAGGTGCAGGAAACAGGAGTACATCTTCCCAGGTATTTAGGCAGTCCTCTCGCTGTCACCCGAGGGGGCACACCACTGACAACTGCCTGCAAGATACCAGGTGCAATTACTGCCACCAGAGGGACATCAGGAGGACCACTGTTGTAAAAAAAAAGAAACTTGACAAACAGGATTACCAATTCTTTAGAGATTTATTCTCGGAACAAACCAGCAGGATCTAAGAATTTGTGAATACACACTTCACCCACACAGCTATTCCTATCTCGGATCAGCAGGTGGTTTTGTGCCTTATACAAGACCACAGAGCTACGTTCCAGCTGCTGCCCCGGTGTCCTACCTGTCTCAAGGGCAAGCACTTTACACACCCATCAACTCAAGTTGAACACAGTTACGAGGAGCCATGATTGTCTGGTGCTTGCCTGGTCAACTAGACTGTTCTTGCTGGCGGCCCGCTGGCCCACATGTCCATCACAACCTTGTTGACCCGGCATTTGGCAGAGAAAATTGTCTAGTTTCTTTAAGAATTATACACATCTTTCGGCAGTATTTCTGATATTTTATTTTGCCCATGACGCCCCTTCTTTTAAATGGGTCTGTTTTATATTTCCTCCCATATCTCTTATTCCAGTACGTTATGGTAGTATGTGAATTTGGGAATAAGCCCTCACGAATCTTTCGTGTATATATTATCTGGTACCTTCCTTCACCCCAGAGAGTATATTATCTGGTACCTTCCTTCACCCCAGAGAGTATATTATCTGGTACCTTCCTTCACCCCAGAGAGTATATTATCTGGTACCTTCCTTCACCCCAGAGAGTATATTATCTGGTACCTTCCTTCACCCCAGAGAGTATATTATCTGGTACCTTCCTTCACCCCAGAGAGTATATTATCTGGTACCTTCCTTCACCCCAGAGAGTATATTATCTGGTACCTTCCTTCACCCCAGAGAGTATATTATCTGGTACCTTCCTTCACCCCAGAGAGTACATTCCAAGTACTGTAAAGCATTCCTAGAAGTTTAAATGCTTTAATGGTTCTGTATTTGCAGTAAATGATCTCCGTACAATTTCCAGCTCTGATATCTTTGCTGCTTTGAACGGAGCACTGAACAATATTTTGAAAGAACACGAGTGATTTGAATAGTGTCATTATTTCCATCATTTTGTTTTTGATTCCAGTGTTCTCATTATCTACAGTAATTTTTTTGTTCTTCGCAGTATTTGCTTTATTGTTTTCTCTAAATGCTAAGTCATCTGATATTATTGTACCCAAGTCTTGTACATGTTTCTTTAGTTCTATGAGATGGTCTTCCTGCTGTGTCTTGTATCCAGTGCTTCTCTTGAGCTTTCCATATCTGAGCACTTGAAATGTGTCACCTTTAAAAATCATGTAATTAACCACTGCCCATTGATAGACTTAGTTGATATCTGCTCGTGTTTTTTTTTCCTGTCTTCTGTCGATGCGTCTTTCATGTTTATTTTGGTATCGTTTTGCAAAGGATAATACGAAGCTGTAGCTATTGTTGCTATATATACCTTTTGTCCTCTCAAGGAAGGTTTCTTGACGCTGGTAAGGGGCTCTTCATCTAGGGAATTGGATCCGTGCTCCAGTTACCTGAATTAAGCCTGAATACCTCCCATATCCTTCCCCCACATGCGCTGTATGATCCTACGGGTTTAGCACCATGATAATAATAATATACCTTCTGTGAGGATGAGAAACAACAAAGGCGCCAGGAACGTATCCTAGGCTAGTGAATTTTTACTTTGCTAGAACTAAACTTTGCTTTTTTTGTTATTCATTGTGTTCTCTTCCTTAGATAATTGAATATTATTCTCCTAGTTTATCTGTCACACCTATTCACCCTGTTTTATGTTTTATGGGCAGGAACTGGTGTGAGGGTGGGTTGATGGGGTAGTAGGTGGGCAGAAGGGTGGGTCAGTAGCACCACCTTGCAGCAGTGCCAGTAGAAGCTGGGGTCGTGCACACGGAAAATTACTAGTTTACGCTACATTGGTGGTCACTGGGCAGGTCCGTCCCCATGGTGGACTGACCATTCTCTCTCTCTCTCTCTCTCTCTCTTCTCTCTCTCTCTCTCTCTCTCACACACACACACACACACCGATATTGAATACGAGAGGTCCTTCTCTGCTAGTGACCACTCAGTCCTAAGTTTCGAACACTTCGTGGAAGTAAACTTGGACAAAGAGAGAGAGAGAGAGAGAGAGAGAGAGAGAGAGAGAGAGAGAGAGAGAGAGAGAGAGCGAGAGCACGGGAAGGAAGAGAGAAACCAAACTTAAGAAGAAGGGACTACACATTCATGAGGCAATTCCTGAAGCAGGTGCAGTGAAGTGAGAAAGGAAACAGGAAGGGAAGAGCCAATGAAACGATGGGGTATATGGCTAGAAAGTGTCGAGAGGCAGAAGGCAAATTCATAATACCATGAAGCAAAATATCTATGGAAAGAACACTGTGGGTCCATGGCTCACCCAGAGGCGCTGAGAGGCAAGCGCTAACGTGCTGGTGCATGGACAAAGTATAGAAGGCAAAAGCGTAGGAAAACACGGAAATATGCAAAAGAGCCAGGAACGAATATGCCATATCCGACCCAAAGTTGTTATACATACACATCAGGAAGACAATAAAGGACCAGATAATAAGGTTGCAGAGGAAAAGAGCTTGCAAGAAATGAACAGGAAGTCTGTGAAGAACACATAATTTTTTTTTAAAAGAGGTATTCTTGGAGAAAATAGTGACGTTACCTGAGAGCCAAAGAGAAAGAGCGCACTGGCGAGTACTGGACACAGTGCACATACAACAGAAGAGATGAGGAAACAGCTGTGCGAACTAGGTACCTCGAAGCCAATAAGACGAGATAATATCTCTCCTGGGTTCTGAGAGAGGGAGTAGAGGCACTGTGTGAGCCACTAGGCACAATCTTCAACAAGTCAGTTGACCCACAGCAACTTTCAGAGGTGTGGAAGACAGCAGGTGTAATCAAAATGTTCAAGAGGGGATTTATAGGTAGTGTTAAACTACAGGTCAGTATCACTGACATAAATAGTGTGTAAGTTTATAGAGAAAATTATCAGAAGATTGGAGCAGGTTCATGAACAACCAAACCAGCTTTAGAGGTGGTAAATCATGTCTCACAACCTACTAGAGTTCTACAACCTAACGGAATGAGGTAGGAGAAAGAGAGGAATGGGTGGATTGCATATTTTTAAACTGTAAGAAGTCTTTGGTCACAGTATTACACAAGAGGCTGGTACAAAAGCTGGAGGAGCAGGCAAGAATAACAGGGAAGGCACTACAATGGATCAAACAATTAGCAGGAAGGAAACAATGAGTTGTTGTTAGAGAGAAAGTGTCGGAATGAGCGCATCTGACGAATTGGGTTTCACAAGAATCAGAACCGGGATCAGTACTATTTCTTGTGTATGTGAACTACATGACGAGAGAGAGACAGAGACAGACAGAGAGAGAGAGGGAGAGGAAGAGGGAGATTGAGAGGGCGGTATCCCTGTTCTCAGATGGTGTGAAACTCATGAGAATACAAACAAGTGAGCACCTGGCAAGACTACAAATGAACTGGACAGACTGCAGATCTGGTCTGATAAGTGGCTATTGGAGAGTAATCCCAGCAGATGCCAAGTTATGAAGATTGTGGACAGGCAAAGACTTTAAATGAAATACTGGCTCGGGGGAATTGGATGGGGTAAAGGCTGGAACCCTTACTCAAAGAGAAAGATCTTGGGGTGTGCATTGTACCGAGCATATCGCCTGGGGCGCACATCAACTGAATAACATTTGCAGGCAATGCGTGTCTGACAGATCAGAGATTAGCTTTCAGGAACCTAAGCAAGGAGTCATTCACGACACTACCGCACATGTTAGGTCCATATTAGAGCATGCAGCATCAACATGGAACCCACACCTGATTAAACATGTCAAGAAACTGGAGAAAGTGCAGTAGTTTACAACAAGACTAGTCCTAGAGTTAAGGGGTATGTGCTGTAAGTAGAGATTAAGGGAGCCAAATCTGATGACACTGGAGGACAGGAGAACAAGGGATGATATGATAACGCCGTACAAAACACTGAAAGAAATTGATATGGTGAACAGGAACAGATTGTTCGGAAAGTGGAAACAGGAATACGAGAGCACAGCTGGAAATGTATAGGATCTAAGATGCCAGGAGTATGTGAATCCAGTAGCGGCCAGTGAAGGGGGGGCCAGGAGCCAAGACTCGACCCATGCAACCACATATAGGTGAATGCACACACATACTCACATATTCACCCTACACGTCCTTCCCATGACCGTGGTATTAACAGGCTTGTGAATCTCTGATGGTGGTGTCCCCGGGTGACCACCATGGCCACACACCACGCTGCACCAGCAATGTCTCCTCACTCATAGGATAATCCTCTCACTAGTGGATGAGCAACCTCTAAGGGATTTACCTCACTTAAAAAAATCAACGAGATACACTTGAAAAATCAACTTATTAGGTGCCAGATTTGTTTTCTTCCTCTTAACTTTTCGTTTTTATTTCGCTCGTAACAGGAGGACTTGTCCGATCGGCTTCAAATTTTCAGTGCTGGTGTATTACTATACTAGGCCATGATTCCACAAACGCTTGACATGTGCAGGTACCTCATGACCAAACTTGTAAGATCTATTCCAGCATTCTAAACCTTCATAATTCGATGATGTCATTGACTGAAAATCAGATGTGTAGGTGCATGTACATCTGCCAAATTTTGTGTAAAATAGTGTAAAATTTATATTCCTGCTGAATCATGTTAAATATATTTGAGTGTCTTCTGAATGGCTTCAGAATGTAATGGCTGATGCATCTTACGGCCTGGGTGACTTCCATTAAGTTTTGTGTCTGGGCAAATTTGTCTGTACACTATTTTTTTTATAAAACTTGGAATCATTGGAATCTGTGCAGTGCCAAGAGAATGCTTCTTCTGGTCGGCTTCAAATTTTCAGTCCTGTTTGTCTTCCAGAGAGCAAGGTTTACATTGTTATTGGGCTCCATGAGTTTCACTCTGCCAGTTTTCTTAAATGTGATACTGATTACTATTCAATAAAAATTCTTCACTTTATTGGCTTCAAAATATTAACACTGATTCATTCCATAATAAAGAAGACAATCATATAAGTTCTGACTACTTGGGCCTAAATTCGAAATTTTAATTAAATAATTATTAATAAACTTGGAATCGTTGGAGTCAAAGAAATTACTGGTGAATGACTTTTTTTTGATAGGTTTCAATTTTTTTTGCGTGATGGGCTTTATTAAAAGAAATCTTGGCTTTCACTTTGAGTTTGTAAATTTTAGATTGCCAATTTTATTAAGTTGATTTTTATGTAATAACTACACGGCTTGAAACTCTTCATCAGTGAATGTTTTCTTTTTCTTTTATTGATTTTGGAGTTTGTATGTGACAAATTACCATTTTCATAGATTTTTTAATCAAATTGACTGGATTTAAAAACACAAAATCAAATATTTAGAGAATCGTTGAGAATTTTAAATAGAATAAAACTACAAATAGAAAATTGAATGTTCACCACCACACCACTTATGTTCACCACACACGACTTATGTTCACACACCACTTAGGTTCATCACCACACCACTAATGTACACACACCACTTATGTTCACCACCACACCACTTATGTTCACCACCACACCACTTATGTTCACCACACACGACTTGCCTTCACACACCACTTAGGTTCATCACCACACCACTTAGGTTCATCACCACACCACTAATGTACACACACCACTTAGGTTCACCACACACCACTTAGGTTCATCTCCACACCACTTAGGTTCATCACCACACCACTAATGTACACACACCACTTAGGTTCATCACCACACCACTTAGGTTCATCACCACACCACTAATGTACACACACCACTTAGGTTCACCACACACCACTTAGGTTCACCACACACCACTTAGGTTCACCACACACCACTTAGGTTCACCACACACCACTTAGGTTCACCACACACCACTTAGGTTCACCACACACCACTTAGTTCACACACACCTGTTCACCACACACCACTTAGGTTCACCACACACTTAGGTTCATCTCCACACCACTTAGGTTCATCACCACACCACTAATGTACACACACCACTTAGGTTCATCACCACACCACTTAGGTTCATCACCACACCACTAATGTACACACACCACTTAGGTTCACCACACACCACTTAGGTTCACCACACACCACTTAGGTTCACCACACACCACTTAGGTTCATCTCCACACCACTTAGGTTCATCACCACACCACTAATATACACACACCACTTATGTTCACCACACACCACTTAGGTTCACCACACACCACTTAGGTTCACCACACACCACTTATGTTCACCACACACCACTTATGTTCACACTATACCTGGAGAGGGTTTCGGGGGTCAACGCCCCCGCAGCTCGGTCTGAGACCAGACCTCGTGGTGGCTCAGGGTCTGATCAACCAGGCTGTTACTGCTGGCCGCACGCAAACTGACGCACGAACCACAGCCCGGCTAGTCAGGTACTGATTTTAGGTGCCTGTCCAGGGCCTTCTTGAAGACAGCAAGGGGTCTATTAGTAATACCCCTTATGTATGCTGGGAGGCAGTTGAACAGTCTTAGGCCCCTGACATTTATTGTGTTGTCCCTCAATGTACTCGTGGCCCCCCTGCTTTTCATTGGGGGAATGTTGCATCTCCTGCCGAATCTTTTGTTTTCTTGGGGAGTGATTTTCGTGTGTAAGTTTGGTAATAATCCCTCTAAGATTCTCCAAGTGTATAATATCATGTATCTCTCTCACCTACGTTCCAGGGAATACAAATCGAGGGATTTCAACCATTGCCAGTAATTTAAGTGCCTTTCGTACTTGTGTGCCGTGAAAGTACTTTGTACACTCTCCAGGTTAGCAAGTGTATGTGTGGGGGGTTGAAGCAAGAGTGTGTGTGTGGGGGTTGAAGCAAGAGTGTGTGTGTGGGGTTGAAGCAAGAGTGTGTGTGGGGTGAAGCAGAGTGTGTGTGGGTTGAAGCAAGAGTGTGTGTGGGGGTTGAAGCAAGAGTGTGTGTGTGGGAAGCAAGAGTGTGTGTGGGAAAGCAAGAGTGTGTGTGTGTGTGGGTTGAAACAAGAGTGTGTGTGTGGGGGTTGAAGCAAAGTGTGTGTGTGGGGTTGAAGCAAGAGATTGTGTGTGGGGAAGCAAGAGTGTGTGTGGAGGGAAGTGTGTGTGTGTGGAGGGGAAGCAAGAATGTGTGTGTGTGGAGGGGAAGCAAGAGTGTGTGTGTGGAGAAGCAAGAGTGTGTGTGTGTGAGAGGAAGCAAGAGTGTGTGTGTGTGGAGGGAAGGAAAGTGTGTGTGTGGAGGGAAGCAAGAGTGTGTGTGTGGAGGAAGCAAGAGTGTGTGTGTGTGGAGGAAGCAAGAGGTGTGTGTTTGGAGGAAGCAAGAGTGTGTGTGTGTGGAGGAAGCAAGAGTGTGTGTGTGGAGGGAAGCAAGAGTGTGTGTGTGGAGGAAGCAAGAGTGTGTGTGTGTGTGTGTGTGGAGGAAGCAAGAGTGTGTGTGTGTGTGTGGAGGGGAAGCAAGAGTGTGTGTGTGTGTGTGTGGAGGGGAAGCAAGAGTGTGTGTGTGTGGAGGGGAAGCAAGAGTGTGTGTGTGTGGAGGGGAAGCAAGAGTGTGTGTGTGTGTGTGTGTGGAGGGAAGCAAGAGTGTGTGTGAGGAGGGAAGCAAGAGTGTGTGTGAGGAGGGAAGCAAGAGTGTGTGTGTGTGGAGGAAGCAAGAGTGTGTGTGTGGGAGGAAGCAAGGTGTGTGTGTGTGGAGGGAAGCAAGGTGTGTGTGTGGGAGGAAGCAAGAGTGTGTGTGTGGAGGGGAAGCAAGAGTGTGTGTGTGAGGAGGGGAAGCAAGAGTGTGTGTGAGGAGGGGAAGCAAGAGTGTGTGTGTGTGGAGGAAGCAAGAGGTGTGTGTGTGGAGGGAAGCAAGGTGTGTGTGGGAAGAAGTGTGTGTGGAGGGAAGCAAGAGTTTTTGTGTGTGTGTGTGGAGGGGAAGCAAGAGTGTGTGTGTGAGGAGGGGAAGCAAGAGTGTGTGTGAGGAGGGGAAGCAAGAGTGTGTGTGTGTGGAGGGGAAGCAAGAGTGTGTGTGTGTGGAGGGGAAGCAAGAGTGTGTGTGTGTGGAGGGGAAGCAAGTGTGTGTGTGTGAGGAGGGGAAGCAAGAGTGTGTGTACTCACCTAATTGTGGTTGCAGGGGTCGAGACTCAGCTCCTGGCCCCGCCTCTTCGCTGTCCGCTACTGGGTCTCTGCTCTCCCTGCTCCATGAGCTTTATCATACCTCGTCCTAAAACTGTGTATTGTTCCTGCCTCCACTATATCTTTCTCAAGACTATTCCACTTCCTGACTACTCTGTGGCTGAAGAAATGCTTCCTAACATCCCTTTGACTCATCTGAGTCTTCAGCTTCCAGTTGTGTCCCCTTGTTTCTGTGTTCCCTCTCTGGAACATCCTGTCACTGTCTACCTTGTCGATTCCCCGCAGTATTTTGTATGTCGTTATCATGTCTCCTCTGACCCTTCTTTCCTCCAGTGTTGTTAGTCCTATTTCCCTCAACCTTTCTTCATAGGACAGACCCCTGAGTTGTGGAACTAACCTTGTCGCAAACCTTTGCACTTTCTCTAGTTTCTTTACGTGCTTGACCAGGTGTGGGTTCCAGACTGGTGCTGCATATTCTAGTATGGGCCTGACGTACACGGTGTACAGTGTCTTGAACGATTCCTTGTTAAGGTAACGGAACGCTAATCTTAGGTTTGCCAGTCGCCCATATGCTGCCGCAGTTATCTGGTTGATGTGTGCCTCCGGAGACGTGCTTGGCGTTATACTCACCCCAAGGTCTTTCTCCTTTGCCGAGGTTTGTAGCCTTTGTCCGCCTAGCCTGTACTCTGTCAGCGGTCTTCTTTGCCCTTCTCCGATCTTCATGACTTTGCATTTGGTGGGATTGAATTCGAGAAGCCAGTTGCTAGACCAGATGTCAAGCTTGTCCAGGTCTGTTTGAAGTCCTGCTTGGTCGTCCTCCGATGTGATTCTCCTCATTAATTTCACATCATCTGCGAACAGAGACACTTTTGAGTCTATCCCATCCGTCATGTCATTTACATATACCAAGAATAACATTGGTCCTAGGACTGACCCCTGCGGTACGCCGCTCGTCACAGGCGCCCACTGTGATACCTCATCACGCACCATGACCCGTTGTTGCCTCCCTGTGAGGTATTCCCTGATCCATTCCAGTGCCCTTCCTGTTATACATGCTTGTTCTTCCAACTTCTTTACTAATCTCATGTGAGGAACTGTGTCGAAGGCCTTCCTGCAGTCCAGGAAAATGCAATCAACCCACCCTTCTCTCTCTTGCCTTACCTCTGTTACTTTATCATAGAACTCTAGGAGGTTTGTTACACAGGATTTGCCTTCCCGGAATCCGTGCTGTCTAGTGTTTATTATCCTGTTCAGCTCGAGGTGCTCCACCATTCTTTTCCTGATGATTTTCTCCAAGACTTTGCACACTATACATGTAAGTGACACCGGTCTATAGTTTAGTGCCTCTTTTCTGTCTTCTTTTTTAAAGATGGGGACTACGTGTGTGTGTGTGTGTGTGTGTGTGGAAGGGAAGCAAGAGTGTGTGTGTGGAGGGGAAGCAAGAGTGTGTGTGTGGAGGGGAAGCAAGAGTGTGTGTGTGGAAGGGAAGCAAGTGTGTGTGTGTGTGTGTGTGTGGGGAGGAAGCAAGAGTGTGTGTGTGTGTGGAGGGGAAGCAAGAGTGTGTGTGTGTGGAGGGGAAGCAAGAGTGTGTGTGTGTGTGGAGGGGAAGCAAGAGTGTGTGTGTGTGGAGGGGAAGCAAGAGTGTGTGTGTGTGTGGAGGGGAAGCAAGAGTGTGTGTGTGTGTGGAGGGGAAGCAAGTGTGTGTGTGTGTGTGGAGGGGAAGCAAGAGTGTGTGTGTGTGGAGGGGAAGCAAGAGTGTGTGTGTGTGGAGGGGAAGCAAGAGTGTGTGTGTGTGTGGAGGGCAGAGTGTGTGTGTGTGGAGGAAGCAAGTGTGTGTGTGTGTGAGGAGGGGAAGCAAGTGTGTGTGTGTGTGTGTGTGTGTGGAAGGGAAGCAAGAGTGTGTGTGTGTGTAGGGGAAGCAAGAGTGTGTGTGGAGGGGAAGCAAGAGTGTGTGTGGAGGGGAAGCAAGAGAGTACATGATGTTATCTTTTCATTACTTGGTGTTAACTAGTCATTACCTGGTGTTATTATCTTGTCATTACCTGGTGTTATCTTGTAATCACCTGGTGTTATCTTGTAATCACCTGGTGTTATCTTGTAATCACCTGGTGTTATCATGTCATGCAAGATACCTGGGAGTGATTGTCAGAAGATCTCGCCTTCAAGGAGCATAATTGTGTCATTATCATAACGGCAAGGAAAATTATAGGCCGGATAGCTAGATCCTTCTAAACAAGGGATGCCAAACCAATGTTGACACTCGTCAAGACACTTGTTCTCTTCAGACTGGAGTACTGCTGTGTACTGACTGCTTCCTTCAAGGCAGGTGAAACTGCAGACCTCCAGATTGTGTACAACCTTCACTGCTCGCAAATATTCAGTCAAAGTTGTTCATTGTGCATTTGATAAGTAAGACACATGTGCATCAGTTAGGTATCTTTATTCCGAATATCGGAATAAAGATACCTAACTGTTTCACATGTCTTATCAACCTGTCGGTAGTGCAAGAACATATGGATATACAAAAGGCCTCGGAGCTAGGCCTCCAAAGGGCTAACTTGAGCACATCAGGATTTAGAGCTTCACTTATCTGTTGCAAGCACATTTAGGAAATTTGCTTAATGTCTTTTCTTTTATATCCGTTAATAAGATACCTTAACGTATGAGACAGGTAATTATACTATCTCTATATTCCTCAATAAGTGGAACAATAAGCACAGAGTTCAAGATAGTGACCATAAGTCTGGCTACATACTCCGCGTTTGGTTGATCATCTGTGTGGAGGTGAAGAACAAGCATGAGTTGGCAGGGTAGGGTGGAGGACAAGCATGAGTTGGCAGGGTAGGGTGGAGGACAAGCATGAGTTGGCAGGGTAGGGTGGAGGACAAGCATGAGTTGGCAGGGTAGGGTGGAGGACGAGCATGAGTTGGCAGGATAGGGTGGAGGACAAGCATGGGTTGGCAAGGTAGGGTGGAGGACAAGCATGGGTTGGCAGGATAGGGTGGAGGACAAGCATGGGTTGGCAGGGTAGGGTGGAGGACAAGCATGAGTTGGCAGGATAGGGTGGAGGACAAGCATGGGTTGGCAGGGTAGGGTGGAGGACAAGCATGGGTTGGCAGGATAGGGTGAACAATCATGGGTTGGCAGGGTAGGGGGGGAGGACAAGCATGGGTTGGCAGGGTAGGGTGGAGGACATTATGGCAAGCGGTTGGCAGGGTAGGGTGGAGACAAGCATGGGTTGGCAGGGCAGGGTGGAGGACAAGCACGGGGTTGGCAGGGAGGGTGGAGGACAGCATGGTCAGGCAGGGTGAGAACAGCCCCGGGCTGCAGGGCAGGGTGGAGGACAAGCATGGGTTGGCAGGGCAGGGGGTGAGGACGCACTGGGTTGGCAGGGTAGGTGGAGGACAGCATGGGTTGGCAGGGCAGGGTGGAGGACAAGCATGGGTTTGGCAGGGTAGGGTGGAGGACGCATGGGTTGGCAGGGTAGGGTGGAGGACAAGCATGGGTTGGCAGAACAGAGTGGAGGACAAGCATGGGGTTTGGGAGGGTAGGGTGGAGGACAAGCATGGGCTGGCAGGGCAGGGGTGGAGGACGCATGGGCTGGCAGGGCAGGTGGAGGACAAGCATGGGTTGGCAGGGTAGGGTGGAGACAAGCATGGGTTGGCAGGGTAGGGTGGAGGACAGCATGGGCTGGCAGGATAGGGTGGGTACAATCATGGTACAGGGTAGGTGGGGGACCTGGGTGGCAGGATAGGGGGAGACAACATGGGTACAGGGTAGGGGAGGACACAGCGGTTGGACAAAACAGGGTAGGGTGGAGGACAAGCATGGTGGCAGGGTAGGGTGGAGGACCGGGGAGGGTCACTGGGTTGGCAGGG
The DNA here is from genome assembly GCA_009830355.1 of Cherax destructor. NCBI lineage: Eukaryota > Metazoa > Arthropoda > Malacostraca > Decapoda > Parastacidae > Cherax > Cherax destructor. The sequence continues at coordinate 14,043 of WNWK01045067.1, forward strand.
CAGGGTGGAGGACGCATGGGTTGGCAGGGTAGGGTGGAGGACAATCATGGCAGCAGGTAGGGCTAGGGTGGAAGTGGGGGCAAGCATGGGTTGGCAGGATAGGGTGGAGGACAAACATGGGTTGGCAGGGTAGGGTGGAGGACAAGCATGGGTTGGCAGGGTAGGGTTGAGGACAAGCATAAGAACATAAGGAAGAAGGAACACTGCAGAAAGCCTACTGGCCCATGCGAGGCAGGTCCAAGTCTCCCACCGGCTTAAGCCAATGCCCCGACCCAGCCAGGTCAGGTTACATTCACTTAAGGAAGGAGCAAGGCATCTGACCTAGTAGTACAAGCTAGTCAGGACCAACTCACACCCACCCGCACCCACTCATATATTTATCTAGCCTGTTTTAAAAACTACACAACGTTTTAGCCTCTATAACTGTACTCGGGAGTTTGTTCCACTCATCGATAACTCTATTACCAAACCAATGCTTTCCTATATCCTTCCTGAATCTGAATTTATCCAACTTAAAGCCATTGCTGTGAGCCCTGTCAATACTAGATATTTTTAACACGCTATTTACATCCCCTTTATTTATTCCTGTTTTCCATGTATGCACCTCAATCATATATCCCCTAATTCTACGCCTTTCTAGAGAATGCAGATTCAGAACCCTCAGTCTATCCTCATAGGGAAGATTTCTGATACATGGGATCAACTTAGTCATCCTCCTTCTGTAATACGGTGACCAAACGGGAGCATAATTAGATGAGGCCCAAAAGGAATAGAGTTGAAGAACAACCTGGGGGCTCCTATTATTTATGCTTTTGATATGAACCAAGGAT
>WNWK01045068.1:0-14872 GCA_009830355.1 Cherax destructor
AATTTGTTCCCATAAGGAATAATGTAAATTAGATTAGTCCAATTCAGACCCCAAAAATACACTTACAAAAGCACTTACAATAATACACTTACAACTATGTATACAGTGGACCCCCGAGTTTCGTAAAAACTTCCTCCTGAAGTATGCTCAAGTGCCATTACAACAATTTACTCCCTTAAGGAAAAATTTCACGTAGGTTAGTCTATTTCAGACCCCCAAAAATACACTTCCACAAGAACTTACAAAATTATACTTACATAATTGCACGATTTCCGGGGTATTCGTTAACCGAGGGTCCACTGTACTTGTAACTTACATCGAAATAAAAATATTATTATTATTATTATTATTATTATTACATAATTGTTCAAGTTGAGAGCTGTACGAAACTTGGGGTACCACTGTATTTACTTAAAAAAGTAGATGACACATACTGTAGTAATGTCTACTAATAAGGACATGATAAAGCAACTCTTATTTGGAATGATTCTGGGATTGTAAGAAGATAGATACAGTGGACCCCCGAGTATCGTAATTAATCCGTTCCAGGAGCTAGTACTTAACACGAAGTTTTCGAAATTCGAACCATTATTTCCCATAAGAAATAATGTAAATACAATTAATCCGTTCCACAAAAAAATATTCACATATAAAATAATTAAAAACAATATATATATATACATTTACTTACCTTTATTGAAGAGTTGCAGGCATCTGGAAGATAGAGTAATGAGTAATGAAGGTCCTCTTTGGGCATTTTCTTCCAAAACAGGCCTGTTTCATCACAATTAACACTTGTTGGGGGAGGAATTCTTCAGCCTCTACGAAGGGAAATCCCCACTCCTGCATGCCTGCTACACTCCCTGCATGCCTGCTACACTCCCTGCATGCCTGCTACACTCCCTGCATGCCTGCTACACTCCCTGCATGCCTGCTACATTTCCCTGCATGAAAGCTACACTCCCTGCATGCCTGCTAAACTCCCTGCATCAATGCTAAACTCCCTGCATCAATGCTAAACTCCCTGCATGCCTGCTACACTCCCTGCATGCCTGCTACACTCCCTGCATACCTGCTACACTCCCTGCATGCCTGCTACACTCCCTGCATGAATGCTACACTCCCTGCATGAATGCTACACTCCCTGCATGCCTGCTACACTCCCTGCATGCCTGCTATACTCCCTGCATGCCTGCTACACTCCCTGCATGCCTGCTACACTCCCTGCATGAATGCTACACTCCCTGCATAAATGCTAAACTCCCTGCATGAATGCTACACTCCCTGCATACCTGCTAAACTCCCTGCATGGCTGCTACACTCCCTGCATGAATGCTAACCTCCCTGCATGAATGCTAACCTCCCTGCATGAATGCTACACTCCCTGCATACCTGCTAAACTCCCGGCATGGCTGCTACACTCCCTGCATGAATGCTAAACTCCCTGCATGCCTGCTACACTCCCTGCATGAATGCTACACTCCCTCCATGAATGCTACCACAGGGGTGCCACTAGGAAGCTTCTTTGGACCCACGGTGACTTATTTCACAGTGACAATCACTAAAGCACCAAAAAAAACACCAAATGTAGTGTGAATGTTTGAAAGAGCGCGCTAGGTAATGTTCTCTCAATGGTAAACAACGCTTCACTGGCGGCGTCCTGCGTCCCGCGCAGGCGCGGAGCAGGCGGACAGGTCTAATACGTTACGAAACACGAGCAGGTTTACGATTCTCGAAGTCGTAAAAAGCTTACGAAACACGATGTTTACGAAGTAAGAACCTTTCGAAACTCGGGGGTCCACTGTACTTGTGTTTGAACATGCTGCTGTTGCTGACTTCAACCATAGCATACAACACGAAACCAAGACATATTAATGTCTCCCTCACAAATAGCAAAGAGTATAGTTTTATGAATATAACAGTACAGTGGACCCCCGGATTACGTACTGCTCCAAACTCGAACAATTATGTAAGTGTATTTTTGTAAGTGCTTTTGTAAGTGTATTTTTGGGGGTCTAAAAGGACTAATCTAATTTACATTATTCCTTATGGGAACAAATTCGTTCAGTAACGACACTTGAACAGCATTCTGGAACGAAATAATGACGTAATCCGGGGATCCACTGTAGTAAAATACTTTACCACTTATGTATTAGTTCTGTCCAACTTGTACAGTACAGTGGACCCCCGGTTTATGTTATTAATTCATTCCAGAATGCTGTTCAAGTCCTTTTAGACCCCCAAAAATACACTTACAAAAGCACTTACAAAAATACACTTACATAATTGTTCGAGTTTGGAAGTGAATGTAAACCAGGGGTCCACTGTATTTATCACTGAATAAATGGATTAGTGATGGTGTGATTCATGTACACACCACCTACGTCACTTCTGCTGCTCATTCATTATTATTATTACTAAAATATGTAATTTAAAAACTGCTTAATACTAAAATACATAAATACAAAAGAATTAGATGAAATAAATGCAAATTTAACCTCACTTTACTTTGCTGAAAAGAGTAAGAGTGTCTACTAGGATAGTGCTGAGAGGGGAGGAGGAGGAAATGTTATTGTTTGGAAGGAGAGTCCCCTTCTCTTTTCTGTCTTTTTTACCTATTTGGACCTGGTTGAAGCTCAACAGGTTTGACTAAAAATCTGTCCAAAGACTTCTGCTTCTGCAGTAAAGGTTCTCTGTACATTCTCTAGATCTGCAATTTCACCTGCCTTGAATGGGGATGTTAATGTACAGCAGTATTCTAGCCTAGAGAGAAGTGATTTAACCCTTAAACTGTCCAAACGTAGATATACGTTAAGTAAGTAAGTAAGTAAGTAAGTAAGTTTATTCAGGTATACACAAATACATTTACATACATTATCATACATAGCAGCATATGTGTAGAGAACCTAGGATAACCCAAAAAAGTCAGACAGAGTGACTTATTTCCATTGGGGTCCTTTGCATGCGTACTGCCCCGAACGTAGATCTACGTTTTTTTTCAAATGCTTTTAACCTTGCCACGATAAGCCTGAGTTGCCTAGAGATTAGAGAATGGGTCTGTGCACTCATTGTGTGCAGTATTACAACATGTGGGAATGACAAAGAAGAACAATTTATTTTTTTCTCAAAATATTCGGTCAGCTATGCACGTGAACGTATATCTACGTTTGGACAGTTTAAGCGTTAAAAAGGATCATTATTGGCTTAGCATCTCTTGAATGTTCTCATTATCCATCCTATCAGTTTCCTCGCAGATGTGATAGTGGCATTGTTGTGGTCCTTGAAGGTGAAGTCTTCGGACATTACCACACCCAGGTCCTTCACATTACTTTTCCGCTCTACTGTGTGATTAGAGTTTGTAGTATACTCAGTCATAGCTATTATTTCCTCCAGTTTTCCATAACGGAGTAGTTGGAATTTGTCTTCATTGAACATCATATTGTTCTCTGTTGCCCATTGGAAAACTTAGTTTATATCTTCTTGGAGATTTGCCGAGTCCTTAATGGATGACTCTCTCATGCAGATCCTAGTATCATCAGTAATGTACAGTTCTCAATACTAAAGCATATTTTAATAATACTGTAATAAAATAAAACTTTAACTAACACGGCAGTCTGTTCATACAGTGGTACCTTGGGATATGAACTTAATTCATTCCAGAAGGCTGTTCGAGTGCTGATACTGAACGAATTTGTTCCCATAAGGAATAATGTAAATTAGATTAATCTGTTTCAGACCCCCAAAAATACACTTACAAAAGCACTTACATAAATACACTTACATAACTGTTCGAGTTGGGAGCTGTTCGTATCCCAAGGTACCACAGTATGTCCGAATGTTCGTAACTCGAAAGTTCGTAAGTAGGGTAGCGTCTGTACTGATTGCTGGATTAGTGATGGCTGACCTGTACTAAATGACCCAAACTAATTTAGCAGATTCACAATGAAAAAAATATGGATAATAGGGTTATTTTGCTTGCTCAACAAGATGTTAATTTTTTTGTACTATTCTCACAAAACTTGAGAAATGGTTGTTGATAAATATATACTATGTAAAAAACTTGCTTTCTCTTACCTCTCAGTCTGAAGTGAATGTTTATGCCCTTCCTACATAAAATCATAATTTACAAGAGTAAAGAGGTGTATAGTACTAAGGTCAGATTAATATTAATATTGCATGAGCAGAAATTAAACTTTTATTTTGCATTACATTTTAATTAACAGGGACTGCCAGGTTAAAATCACATTGTAAAAATAATAGGATAATTTGTAGCTTACATGGTTGTACATAAAAATATATATATTCAGAGTAAATGATGTATGTTATTAAAATGAACTGTAATAAAAGCACATCATTAGTTTAAAGCTCATGTGATTTTTTTTTTTGTACGGCTATGATAAAGAAAAATTGTAGGAGCAAAATACAGTGAATTATTTATATTGTACATAACAATCCAACACAAAAATATGCAAGACAAAATATCTGCATTGTTCTCAGTATTTGTAACTTATTCATTTATAAATCACAGAACAACAATATTGTAAAATAAAAATAAAACTAACAAAGATTGAAAAACAAAAACAATTCATATATTAGAATCTAAACATTATAAACAAATTATCCTCAACAATGATCCTAGACACTAGCATTTCCATCCAAATACCAAGTTAAATTAACATAATGGACAAAAATAATTCATGTTTGAAAATCATGTCATTCATGTTTCAATGCTATTAGTTAAGGCAATACTAAAGCCCCTAAAATTATAAGTAACTTCTTTTGGTGTCATTTTGAACTATTATACTAAGATATCAGTTTCAGTTGTTCAAGCATAAAATTAATGTCAGTGGGTAACAGGGAAAACTTATTACTGTCTACAGTATATGAATCAGTATTTTGAGTATTAAAAAATTGTGCTAAACATTCAAGAAGACAAATTTCATATAAAACAAACTACTACTGGTATATCTTGCATTATTTTAAGTTATAGTTATTTCCAAAGACAGGCTTCAGATCACTATAATACAGTGGAGTAAAACCATAAGTTAAGCTTGATAAGCTGTCGGAAGTTACAGACCATCAAAATCTAGGGGAAGATTTTTAACCCTTTGACTGTCGGAGGCCACATTCTGAAACTGTCATTCTATGTCGGAAAATTTTGGAAAAAAAAATAAATTATTTTTTCTTATGAAATGATAGAGAATCTTTTCCCGATGGTAATGACACGAAAAGTATGAAATTTGATTGAAAACTTACAGAATTACGCTCTCGCAAAGTTAGCGATGTCAACGATATATACACATCGGCGATTTCGCCGACTTTGTGCCCTATTTTCGGCCAATTCCATTGGGACAGTCGACTAAACACATAGCTATTTCTTTAGAACTCCATTTGTTCTATCAATTGAGTACAAGAAATCACCAATTTATCGATTTCAACTACCCAATAAAGTGGTCAGAAAATGGCAATTTCCCCAATTTCATGCAAAATAAATAAGATGTCAATTTCAAATTAGGGTCCAGAATAAACAATGCAGACATCCCTATCACTAAAATAAGATGTTATCTGTTCATTAGTCCTCTTACATTACTCTTGCTTTCTATTTTGATTTTTTATTCACACAAAAAATAGAAGATTTATTGTTATGCAGACTATTGCATTATTGTAAAAATTGTATAAATAATATATGTGCACTTGTGAAAGAATATTAGACTCACCAGTTGATGTGTATTGGACGCATGGCGTGATTTGTTTACTTTTGAACATTGGCAAAAATCAAACATTTCTGCTACTTTGAGCTCAATTTCAAGATCGTTTACATCATGAAACTAATCAAAATCATCTCTATTCCTGTAATATGTTTCCCATTTTATCAAATGAGACCAGGAAAAAGAGAATACAACCATAAATACTATACGAAAATACACCTCAAAGTCGGCGTTTTAATCCAAAAACACGGTCAGAGTTTTTTTTTTTCTCATTATGTACTGCTTGCTGCAGGATTTTTTATACTGCACACTGACCAACAGACCCATTCTCTCACATGTGGGCTCCAGCTTTCCTGCTTGATTTGAGGCCGCTAGAATTTAGGCGTATAAATACGTCCGAAACATTGGCTCGTAAGACGTATATATACGTCCGAAACAGTCAAAGGGTTAAGGAAATATTCATAAGACAAAAATTTAAAGTACACCTGTACTTTCATTTTCTGTTTAGGAGTGTAAAATTTTCTGAGTATTAAAATGATGTTTTTAATTGTCTGAGGAATTTGATTCTAAACTTATGGTGTTCCACTGTAAAGACAAGTACAGTAAACCCTCTTACAATGCGATTTTATGTTGCACAATTTTAGTGCAACATCATTCAAAAAATGAAGCCAAAAATTTTATAGCATGGGAGTTTTTTATATTATGCACCAAAAGGCATTAGAAAATTAGACATGCAAACTATTGGTACTACTTACCATGGTATTTGGTTACTACATGTAGTAGTACACAACTTTCCTTCCACTGATGGACCATGCCAACAACGGTTGCATTTTTTATGCATCTATGCCTCCCTCAGTATTTATCAAACAATTTTTAATATTTTTATCACTATGTGGTCTCTGGATATCGGTCATGGCACCCAAGAGGAATACTAGTGATGCTACTGGTGCTAAAAAGAATCCTTGCAACAGAAATTGCAATTGGATTTTGTGTAAATGAATCGACCATTATTACTGTTAGAAGTGCATTTGTGGTCACAGTGGGGCTCATGCTAACATACCAATGTGTATAGAAATATACCTAATTAGATGAATCTTGTCAGGCCAGCATGGACCAGTGGTTAAGCACACTGGCCTGTCGTTTTAGGACTTGTCTGCCATGGATTTGAGCCCCACCCATTCTGTGATTTGTTTGCAATTGTGTTATAATTTTGAGTCAGGCAGTACATACTGTTACCTTCTCAAAAAAAAGGCAAAGCATTCATTGCATCTAAAGAGCTGAAAAAATTAGTAAATGTGTAGATTGGGGAAAAAAAAAATTCCATTTAATGCTCAGACAATAAGGCACAAAGCTCTATTGTACTATAAAACTGTGTCTGAGAAAGGAGAGCCTTCATAACCGGGTTTAAAAGTTTTAAAATGTGCAGTCGGTTTTTATGGCTATTGAATAAGTTTTCTACTCAGCTCTCTAAGAAATACTTTAGGATAAAAATACCAGAGGTACATTACAGAATGCTTGAGCACTGCAATACAACCATCAACTACTGTACTAATAGCTCTGCATCCGCATCAACACAAGATCAACATCCATCCACCTCCGTCCAGTAGGCCCACATCAAACCTCTCCACAATTGTTCATTTGAAAAACTACCGGAAAGTAAAGTAAGCATTACTGCAATAATTTTTACCTAGTACAACTGTAAAAAAAAATTGGGGGGCAAATCTGAAGGTGTCTAACATGTAACCCTATTTTTAATATGTTTACACAATGCAATTTTAAATTACACACTAATTTTTAAGAATGTAAGCTGCACATTACAAGAGGGTTCATTGTATACTCATTATAAATATACATAAAGGTCTGTTTATATTACAACCATATTTTTTTCTAGTTTTACCTTAGAAATTTTTATCATTAACTTTACCTGAGCTGCTCTTGTATTGATATAACCTTTGATAAAGTACATATACAGTTTACAATTAGTAGACTGTAGTAACTGCTTCATTTTCTCATGGAAGCACTACCCTGGGAGAAATAAAATTGGTATGTACTATGTACCTAACTCCACTAGAATTACACATGTTGACATATATTTCTTCCTCTCCACCTTGCCTTAGGTGTTGAACCTAACTTCTGTTATTTACTTTTCTATTATTTTTTTCTAATTTCTTTTTTTTTCTTGTAAATATCTTTTTTTTCCTTCATCTTCTATATACAAATGTTGTGTACACAACATGGCATATTGTATACACAACATGCCATGTTGAAGCAAGCAGGTGAACTTTTTCAATTTGAACTTTCCAGTTTAAAACTTGAGATATTAACACTTATGACAAGAACAGTATACTATTACTGTCAGAATTACTGATAAACTTCTCAATATTTAAATCTATCCTGATCACACCATTACTATACAGTATACTGTACACTTATCTTGTGATTTATAACTCTTGAATTCAATTTCAATCTAGGCACGTGTCATTAATAATAGAAATTTGTCTTCTGCATTAATTAAACAATTCAAGTGTATTCAAGAGTAAACACAGTATAATACCACAAATAACTACAAACATCATTGGATGCATGGCTTTAAGGCTTGTTAGTGATATAACAATGCATGAGTCTCCATGATTAATTTTGTCTGGATCTCGATGTGAGACCTATCTAGACACTAGTTTACATTTCATGTACGAGTAATGAACAGTGTCAAATATGCAAGTTGCATATATTGTACCAACCCATCCTCTTAAGTGAATAAACGAGTTTCCCTACAATTTATAACAAAAAAAAATGATGGTGCTAAAGCTGGTTTTGACATGTTTTGACTCCCCTCTCTATAGTGTCCCCTTTTTCTGTTTGATAGTCAAAACATACTCTGCAGTAAAGCATGTTTGCATTTACTTATTTTACATTATAATGTTTTTAAATTCAGCTAATTTGCATTAAAAAACTAATCTAAAATATCATATACAGTGGACCCTCGGTTTTCGTTCACCTCCAAACTCGAACAATTATGTAAATGTATTTTTGTAAGAGCTTTTGTAAGTGTATTTTTGAGATTCTGAAAAGACTAATCTAATTTACATTTGTCCTTATGGGAACAAATTCGTTCGGTAATGGCATTCAAACAGCATTCTGGAAAGAATTTTCAACGAAAACCGAGGGTCCACTGCACATATAGAGAAATTGGCTTTAGTTCATATAGCAAAAAGTCAACATTGTGACCTAGGACAGTTGTATTGTACAGTCTTTCACATACTAATTATAAATACTGTAGGGCCCACAGAGGTTTGGCACATTTTGTATGAATATATGGAAATAATAGAGTACAGTGGACCCCCGCCTAACGAGCACCCCGGAAATCGTACAATTATGTAAGTATAATATTGTAAGTGCTTGTGGAAGTGTATATTTGGGGGTCTGAAATAGACTAACCTACGTGACATTATTTCTTAAGGAAGTAAATTCGTTCGGTAATGGCACTTGAGCAGGCTTCTGGAATGAATTTTGCTCGTTAGGCGGGGTCCACTGTATAAAGCAAACTTTATTATTTGGCATCAACTACGTATACATGTACAGTGGACCCTCGGTTTTCGTTCACCTCCAAACTCGAACAATTATGTAAGTGTATTTTTGTAAGTGCTTTTGTAAGTGTATTTTAGGGGGGTCTGAAATGACTAATCTAATTTACATTTGTCCTTATGGGAACAAATTCGTTCAGTAACGGCACTCAAACAGCATTCTGGAAAGAATTTTCAACGAAAACTGAGGGTCCACTGTATATGATATTTAATTTTCTGTATTACAAAAATCACAGACTGAGATCAGAGTTATTAAATTCATGCAACTTGTGTCAAATCAAAATTATATTGACAAATTATACATGAAATGATATCCCAGGCACTGTATGACCACTCCACTTTCAGCTCTTCCTATAGTGAGACCCCTGAGAGGAGGTTCCTTGAGGCTGGTGAAGGGCTTTTGATCCAAGGAATTAGACATTTGCTCTCCTTCCTTGGATGAAATTTGAATGCCTCCCATTCCTCATAGGCACTGTATGACCCCTATGGGTTTAGCACTCCCCCATTATTATAATCATAACTGTTAAACCCATAAGCACTCCCCCATGAATGTAACAATAATAATCCTGTAGTGAAATTATTATTTGGGAGAATAGAGCAAGCATAACCAACATTTTTGTACAAATGCTTAAAAATATCACATTTACAAGGAATCCAGTTATGTTTATTTTCTAGTTTTATGATTAGAATGTTGCTAATGACAATAAATTTATGTATTCAACAGTTCCCTCAAGGGAGGTCTGAGACAAATTAGGTGCTTTTAACCTTGGATCGAACCTGATCACAGAGCACTGTATGACATCTACAGTTTTAGTGTTTCCATATTATTTCAGTACATTAATAGGAAAACTCTTAAATTGTAGGGTCATACGATGACCGAGACAATTCCTCATGAAGTGCTGGGCTGTCGAAATGACCTAATAATCCTAGCAGTGGCACTGGATGCCCTGCCGTAATATGACTACGTGTAAGTCGTGCTCCTACAAATATTGCTAACAGTACTTCAATTGAATAATCTTTTTTTTTTTTTGATATACTGATTACCTCATTTTTTAATTATTATTATAATCAAATAGAAGCGCTAAACCACAGGGAATTACTGTTTAAACACTATTTTGACAGTGGTTTTTTTTTTTTGGGCACAGCATACTGTTTGATATGGTTTTATGCAGATTGTGGCATTACATCAATAAGCAAGTTTTTCTTTAGTTTTTTATTACGTTTCAGTTGCAGTGTGTAATGAGTTTTGATAAATAGTATGAATAGATAAGTTTTTCAGTCTGTACTATGTACAACCCTTTGTCTAATGAACCTGCACTTAAAAGTTGTGTTACTGGGTTACCAATGATATTCCAGTCAGATTGTGATTAATATAATACATGTTCTTGTACTGTATTTAATTAAATTAGTAAATTCACTTAATATACAATCGTAATTTCATTAACCCATTTTAAACTATGGTGCTACCGTACTACATTATATTCTGGTTAACAAGTGGTGTACAGTAATACCTTGCACAGTACAGTTTTGAACAGTATGGGTTTTGATATAATACAGTTTATAAACTTAATAATATAATTTTTTTTTTTAACTGCTTTACACACTGATATTGGACTGCTGCTATGTAAAGGACTAGGGCGATGCGAACATCAGTATTGCTCTAGACTCTGAGCAATGAAGTTGTGTAGCTTAGGCAAGATGGGACATACACAGATGACAGCCAAGAAATGAGTGAGATACTAAAGCCCCAATACGACTCGGTGTTCAGCGAGCCACTGCCCAGACTAAGGGTCGATCCAAAATTTGGCCATCTCAAAAATCTTGAATATTATCCTAACACCACAAGACTTTGAAAAGGCAATAAATGACATGAACATGCACTCTGCCTCATGGAACTCCGTGTTCATCAAGAACTGCAAGAAGCCCCTGTCGCGTGCCTTCAGCATTCTATGGAGAGGGAGCATGGATACAGGGGTCATCCCACACGCACTAAAAAAACAGACATATCCCTAATCTACAAAGGTAGGAGTAAAGCAATTGCAAACAACTACAGACCGATAGCGCTAACATCCCATATCATAAAAATCTTTGAAAGGGTTCTAAGAAGCAAGATCTCCAACCACCTTGATACCCATCAATTACACAACCCAGGGCAACACAGGTTTAGAGCAGGTCGCTCGTGCCTATCCCAGCTACTGGACCACTATGACAAGGTCCTGGATGCTGTAGAGGATAAACAAAATACAGATGTAGTATACACAGATTTCGCAAAAGCTTTTGACAAGTGTGACCATGGTGTAATAGCGCATAAAATGCATGATAAAGTAATAACAGGAAAAGTTGGTAGATGGATCTATAACTTTCTGACAAATAGAAAACAAAGAGTAACAGTAAACAGAATAAAGTCTGAGGCAGCTATGGTGAAAAGCTCTGTTCCACAAGGCACCGTACTCACTCCCATTCTATTCCTCAAAATCATATCTGACATAGAGATGTAAACCATAGTTCCATGTCTTCCTTTGCAGATGACACCCAGATTGTCATGATAATGACCTCCAATGAAGATACTGTAAGACTCCAAGCAGACATCAACCAAATCTTCAAATGGGCCACTCAAAACAGTATGAAGTTCACTGAAGAGAAATTTCAACTACAGCCTCTCCTCACTTAGTGACATACTCGTTTACCGATGCCTCGGATTTACGACGGGCTCTCTGACCAGAATTTATACCTAAATAATGTATATTAGAGTTAATTTCCTCTATTCTGTTCATTTCAATATACAGTGGACCCCCGCCTAACGAGCACCATGGAAATCGTACAATTATGTAAGTATAATATTGTAAGTGCTTGTGGAAGTGTATTTTTGGGGTCTAATAGACTACCTACGTGACATTATTTCTTAGGAAGTAATTGTTGGTGCATGGCTTCTGGAATTAATTTTGCTCGTTAGGCAGGGGTCCACTGTACAGTGGACCCTCGAGTAACGAGCATAATTCATTCCAGAAACCTGCTCAAGTGCCATTACCGAATGAATTTTCTCCCTTAAGGAATAATGTCAAGTAGGTTAGTCCATTTCAGACCCCCAAAAATACACTTACAAAAGCACTTACAATATTATACTTAAATAATTGTACGATTTTTGAGGTGCTCGTAACTCAGGGGTCCACTGTACATGTACAGTATACACTACTTTATAAACATTTAAAAATATAGTACCAGAAATGTTATAAATGGTGCAAAGGTGACATAAACTCTTTGGGGGTCGCGAGGCCCTCTCCCAAACTCGTTCGCAAATTTTTCGGAAAAAAAAAATGATTTTTCTTATGAAATGATAGAGAATCTTTTTCCGATCATAACACCACCAAAATTATGAAATTGATGGAAAACTAACGGAATTATGCTTTCGCAAAGTTAGCGGTATCGATGCTATTTACGCATCAGCGATTTCCCCCATTGAGCCCTATTTTCAGCAAATTCCAATGTTTCAGTCTACTAAAATTATAGCTATTTCGCTAGAATTCCATTTGTTCTATCAATTGAGTATAAGAAACCGCCAATTTACCGATTTCAAATATCCAATAAGGTGGTCAGAAATTGGCAATTTGGCCAATTTCATACAAATTTCAAAAGATGCCAATTTCAAAATATGATCCAGAATAAACGAGACAGACATTCCTGGCACTCAAATAACATCATCTCTGTTCATTAGTCACGTCTCCAGGCCCCTCTTACATTACTTTTGCTTTCCATTTTGAATTTTTATTCTCACAAAAAATAGAAGATTTACTGTTATTTATACAACTGCATCATTGTAAAAATGGTATAAATAATATCAGCGCACTTGTGTAAGAATATTAGACTCCCCAGTTGATGTGTATTTGATGCATGGTGTGATTTGTTTACTCTTGAACATCAGAAAAAATTGAACATTTTCGCTACTTTGCGCTCAATTTCAAAGTACTTGTTATCGTGAAACTAATCAAAATTATCTTTATTTCTGTAATATATCATCCATTCTAGCAAATGAGACCAAGAAAACGAGAATACAAGCATGAATACCATACGAAAATACAGTGGACCCCCGAGTAACGAACAAAATTCATTCCAGAAGCCTGCTCAAGTGCCATTACCGAACAAATTTACTCCCTTAAGAAATAATGTCAAGTAGGTTAGTTCATTTCAGACCCCCAAAAATACACTTACAAAATTATACTTGCATAATTGTACAATTTCCAGGGTGTTCATTACTCGGGGGTCCACTGTAGACTGCAAAGTCGCTGTTTTAAACCAAAAACATGGTCAGTTTTTTTTTTTCCTCATTATGCACTGTGTGGTGCAGGATTTTTTTTTATACTGTGCACACTGACCGCACTGACCCATTCTCTCACATCTAGGCCTACCAGCCTGTTTCTGCTTGATTTGAGGGCGCTAGAATTTAGGCGTACTAGTACGGCGAAAACCCTGGGGCGTAAGCCGTACTAGTATGGCCGAAACCCTCAAAGGGTTAAAACAATATCAAAGATGGTTAACACAAACTCACTACCATTATAGTTTGCTCCTCACTTAGCGACGAATTCGTTTAACGACTTGGTCTTTGGAACGAAACTCCGTCGTTAAGTGAGGAGAGGCTGTACTCAGATATGGAGAACTTGAGGAAATTAAAACTATATCAGGGTATACGACACCCAGAGGTACGGCCGCCTGTCACAGTAGGAGCTGCCAGAAGGACCGGTTTTTATCTCCAACCGGCAAGTTATACTTTTGTACCATACTGATCATTATTACTCTGTTTAATCATCGTCCAGGGGTCTGTCTCGTGTAATCCAAACAATCCATACAGGATTCAGTAAATAAGTGGATCTCGTCAGATCCAAGAAATAAGGAAACCATTGACTGGATTCAAAACTGGTATCCTTGTCCGGATTCAATAAGCGGACAGAGTTTTAGGGGACCTTATCAAACACCCAAACAATAACAATAACAATAACTTAAAGCGGTAAGATTGTCCAAACACTTACACATGCAAATAAATAATCATCAAATAAAAAGATACGATACAAATAGACAGATCACCACTTCAGGGAACCCATTAGTAGAATATACAGTAAAACAACTAACAAAACCAATCATGAAACCCTGTGTAGTATGCAAAAACACAAACAAACGTTCCATGCATGGATTCATGCACTTTGGGTAAATGCTGCACGCCCTTGTGTAGACATCCAGAATCTACACATGAGTATTAAACAAGGAAGTGTTTTTGGGTATGTCCAAATGAGACCGAACTGTGGAATAAAATCACATCGATATTAAAAGATGACAACACCAAATCGGACTTCATAAAAACATGACAGCTTTCTATAACAGTTGGGAAAGTAAAAATCAGGGCCAGAAGGTGCTACCGCCCTGGTACAGATGTTAAAATGGTTGACAGTAAATGTAAGAATAGAAAAATAAATGATGGTGCCCTGAAGAGGGACAGGAGCTCTAGTGAAATAAATGATGGGGAAACAGGTGTAGACAAGGACACACAAAAACAGTGCTACAAACTAGCAATACCATGGTAGATAGTAAACAAGG
>WNWK01045069.1:0-14872 GCA_009830355.1 Cherax destructor
TAGTGAATTAATTACCATTGTACCTTGTTCAGCTATCAAAACTTTGGGGCCCAGTCTCTGGACCCTATATATACCTCTGTAATCTGCAAATACCTTTGTAACTTGTCATGATTGTGACCATCTGAGTTCATTACCTTTGTAACTTGCTCAGCTATCAAACTTTGAGGTCCAGTCCCTGGACCCATTATGTAACTCTGTAATCTTTTGACTACCGCCCACAGGATGGGTATGGGGTGCATAATAAAGATATCAAACTAACTGCCTACAGTGATACAATTCATGCAGGTTGTAAAACTTAATGTAATTGCATGTTTTCACAATCCATTTAGATCTGTGAGTATTTACTTCTAGACATTTAGTAATACCAAGCTCCTTCCTCATATTAAGAACCTTTGTAGATTTGGGACAGCCAAGAATAATTCTGAGAGCTTCATTTTGCATTAACTCCAAGGGTCGGAGAGAACTTTCTCGAGCTAATATCAACATGGGAGCAGCATAATCAATTAAGAATCTAATACAGGCTATGTACATCATTCTCGCGATTCTCACATTAGCACCATAGTTGGGGTTGTAGCCAGCAACAGCTTTAAGAGCATTTAGTCTATCTTTGCATTTTTGTATTTAGTTGTGGTATAGTAGATTTGGTAAAGGGTACATCTACACCAAGATATCTGTAAGTTTTAACGTAGCTAATGTTTTCAAATAGATGGGTGGGGGATGTCGTTTGCTTGTTAATATCTTTGTTTTAGAGGAAGATATTATGAGGCCTAGTCGATTACAAATTGCTTGAACTTCATTAAGAACGGTACTCATCTTTTTATGCCCTGTTGTATGGATCATGATGTCATCAGCATAGCTTATAGCTATATGTTTAGGTGAGGCAGGTAGAGCATTTAGGAGAGCATTAATCAGAATATTAAATAGCATGGGACTTAGAACTCCTCCCTGCGGTGTACCTAGGGACATTTCTTTAGACTCGCTTCTAAAGCCTTGGTAGAGGACAGAGGATACTCTGTTTGACAGGTATCCTATTATCCAGCAGAGTAGGCTACCACCAATGGAGAGGACAGAGAAGTAGGAAATAATGTATATTCTGGATGCATCAATGGCAGGAGGTACAAAGTAGTACGTTATTACTAAGGGCATTAGTTTGGCAAAAATAAGTTTGAGGACTTAGAAATGAAAGGTGTTGTTAAGATTTGGGAGACTAGAACTATAGGAAAGGCAAAGAAGGGATTAGAGAATTTGAGAGTACTGGAGTGCGATAAAATTAATGAATTCAGAGAGAGACAACTCACTCAGAAATGTTCAAGATATGTCAAAGTATTTTATCCACAGTGGTATATTACAGACCATTCTGGAAAAATACCCTGACTTTGCTCCCTGTAAATAAAGCATTGCCACGTGTGTGTGTGTGTGTGTGTACTTGCCTAATTGTACTCTCCTAATTGTGGTTGCAGGGGTCGAGACTCAGCTCCTGGCCCCGCCTCTTCGCTGTCTGCTACTGGGTCTCTGCTCTCCCTGCTCCATGAGCTTTATCATACCTCGTCTTAAAACTATGTATGGTTCCTGCCTCCACTATATCTTTCTCTAGACTATTCCACTTCCTGACTACTCTGTGGCTGAAGAAATGCTTCCTAACATCCCTTTGACTCATCTGAGTCTTCAGCTTCCAGTTGTGTCCCCTTGTTTCTGTGTTCCCTCTCTGGAACATCCTGTCACTGTCTACCTTGTCGATTCCCCGCAGTATTTTGTATGTCGTTATCATGTCTCCTCTAACCCTTCTGTCCTCCAGTGTTGTTAGTCCTATTTCTCTCAACCTTTCTTCATAGGACAGACCCCTGAGTTGTGGAACTAACCTTGTCGCAAACCTTTGCACTTTCTCTAGTTTCTTTACGTGCTTGACCAGGTGTGGGTTCCAGACTGGTGCTGCATATTCTAGTAAGGGCCTGACGTACACGGTGTACAGTGTCTTGAACGATTCCTTGTTAAGGTAACGGAACGCTAATCTTAAGTTGTGTGTGTATGTATATATGTATGAGTATGTGTGTGTGTGTGTGTGTGTGTGTGTGTGTATATGTATGTATATGTATATGTGTGTGTGTGTGACCCAACAATTAAAATTTGCACCAATAACTCATTATAGTTGTGGCCGGGTGTAGACTAATAGATTGCTCATTGCTTTATAATTTGTTCATGATTGCAACCATGTATAGACGTAAGTAAATTTACTTACATGATTCATTACCTTGTAACTAATGAATTCATTACCTTTGTACCTTGTTCAGCTATCAAAACTTTGGGGACCAGTCTCTGGACCCTTTATATACCTCTGTAATCTGCAAATACCTTTGTAACTTGTCATGATTGTGACCAGATCCATCTGAGTTCATTACCTTTGTAACTTGCTCAGCTATCAAACTTTGAGGTCCAGTCCCTAGACCCATTATGTACCTCTGTAATCTTTTGACTACCGCCCACAGGATGGGTATGGGGTGCATAATAAAGATATCAAACTAACTAAAGGGCCACAGATGCAAAGGGCATGGACAGAGAGAGAAATAAAAACACTTTTCTTGATAGAGGAAGCACAAATGTACCTGCCACTGTGCATTAGCTTGCGATAAATACTGCCTGTTTCCGAGCAATGGACATATACAACCAGGAAAGGAAGCAAAGAGTAGATTCCCATTCAGTTTCTAACTCGATGGAAAAAGCAAGATTGTTAAGTGTTCTTCAGTTTTCCTCTTTTCTTGTTCTTTAGACTACCTCCTTTATTACTTCTACTACCACAGTCTCTCCTCACTTAACGATGTACTTGTTTAACCCTTTCAGGGTTTCGGCCGTACTAGTACGGTTTACGCACCAGGGTTTTTGACGTACTAGTATGCCTAAATTCTAGCACCCTCAAATCAAGTGGAAATAAGCTGGTAGGCCTAGATGCGAGAGAATGGGTCTGTGCGGTCAGTGTGCGCAGTATAAAAAAAAGTCCTGCACCACAGTGCGTAATGAGGAAAAAAAACCTCCGACCATGTTTATTGTTTAAAACAGCGACTTTGCAGTCTATTTTCGTATGGCATTTATGGTTGTATTATCGTTTTCTTGGTCTCATTTGATAGAATGGAAGATATATTACAGAAATAGAGATAATTTTGATTGGGGTCCACACCCCCGCCTAATGAGCAAAATTCATTCCAGAAGCCTGCTCAAGTGCCATTACCGAACGAATTTACTCCCTTAAGAAATAATGTCAAGTATGTTAGTCCATTTCAGACCCCCAAAAATACACTTACAAAGGCACTTACAATATTATACTTACATAATTGTACGATTTCTGGGGTGCTCATTAGGCGGGGGTCCACTGTACCTTGAAGCTGAGCACAAAGTAGTGAAAATGTTCGATTTTTGCCGATGTTCAAGAGTAAACAAATCACGCCATGCGTCCAATACACATCAACTGGCGAGTCTGATATTCTTGCACAAGTGTGCTGATATTATTTATACCGTTTTTACAATGATGCAGTAGTATACATAACAGAAAATCTAATATTTTTTGTGAGAATAAAAATTCAAAATGTAAAGCAAAAGTAATGTAAGAGGGGCCTGGAGACGTGACTAATGAACAGATAAAATGTTATTTTAGTGCCAGGAATGTCTGTCTCATTTATTCTGAACCCTATTTTGAAATTGGCATCTTTTGAAATTTGTGTGAAATTTTCCAATAATAATAATATAATAAAGGGGATTAATATTATAATCAAATAGAAGTGATAATAAAGGGGAAAGCACTAAACCCATAGGATTATACAGTGCCTGTGGGGGGATGTGGAAGGCATTCAGGTTTAATTCAGGGAACTGGTGCACATATCCAATTCCCTAGTTCAAGAGCCCCTCACCAGCATCAAGGAACCTTCCTTGAGGGGTGTGAAATTTTCTAAATTGCCAATTTCTGACCACTTTATTGGGTAGTTTAAATCGGTAAATTGGCAGTTTCTTGTACTCAATTGATAGAACAAATGGAATTCTAGTGAAATAGCTAAAATTTTAGTAGAATGAAACATTGGAATTGGCTGAAAATAGGGCTCAAAGTGGGCGAAATCGCTGATGCGTAAATATCATCGATACCGCTAACTTTGCAAGACCATAATTCCGTTAGTTTTCCATCAAATTTCATACTTTTGGTGGCATTATGATCGGAAAAAGATTATTATTTCATAAGAAAACATTTTTTTTTTTTCCGAAAAATTTGCGACCCTGAGAACGAGTTTGGGAGAGGGCCTGTCGACCCTGAAAGGGTTAATGACCGCTCGGACTTACGACCAGCTCTCTGACCATTATGCATGCACAAGTAATGTATATTAGACCTGATTTCCTTTATTCTGTTTATTACAATATACGTACAGTACACTACTGTATAAACATTTAATAATAATAATAATAATAATAATAATTTTTATTTCAATGCATGTTACAAGTGTACAATGTTATTGGTAGTTACAAATATAAAACAATTATAAAACTGTAATGCAAGGAGAGCCACTGGCATGCCATGGCATTAGGGGCAGTTTATTCTAGAGACTTATTCACTAAGTACTTAATGCTAAAGAAATTGATTGAGTTTATTCTAGTTCTGTATTATTTAAATTAATAAATGGTTATACATACTATTTAAAGACAATACAAGAGAAATTGGTTGAGTTTAATCTAGTTGTAGAATTTATTTCAAATTACAGTATGTTGATGCTATACTAGTATAATAACAATACTAGAAATAGTTTTTAGAGTTTCATCTAGGTATATATTTTATTTCAAATTAAGAAAATGATGATACTATAAGATTTTAAATGACAATATGATGATATGAAATTGCAACAAGTGTTAAGGAGGATGAACATATCAAATTGAGATCTTCTTAAGTAAAATAATATTGGGTTTGGAAGTTTGTTACAGTATGAGTATTTAGTATAGGGTGAGTAGGTGACTTTTGAGAAGAGTCTTGAATTGATTTTCCGACAAGGTTAACTTGATATTTACTGGTAATGAATTCCAGATTTTGGGGCCCTTTATGTGCATAGAATTTTTACATTGGTTAGTATGGACTCGGGGTATGTCAAATAGTGATCTGTGTCTTGTGTCATGTTCGTGTGACCTATTAAAGTTGTTGAGGAGAATTCTGAGTGCAGGGTTAATATTAGCATGTAGAGTTTTATGTATGTAGAAGGCACATGAATAGGTATGAATATTTTTTATGGTGAGTAGTTTTAAGGTTCTGAATATAGGTGGAGTATGCTGTCTAGAGTGGGAATTTGTTATCATCCTGACTGCAGCCTTTTGCTGGGTTATGAGTGGTCTAAGGTGATTTAATGTTGTTGAGCCCCATGCACAGATTCCATAGGTGAGATAAGGGTAGATAAGAGAATGATATAGTGCAATGAGAGCTGGTTGAGGCACATAATAGCGTATCTTAGATAATATACCTACTGTCCTTGAGATTTTCTTGGAAATTTGTTGTATGTGTGTTTGGAATTTAAGACTACTGTCAAGGTGGATTCCTAGGAATTTTCCCTCTGTGAGCCTTGTGATGGGTGAACCATTTAGCGTTATGTTAAGTGGAACATTTGTAGCTTTGTTTCCAAACTGAATGTAGTAGGTCTTGTCCGTATTGAGAGTAAGCTTATTTGTCATCATCCATGTTGATATTTTCTGTAATTCGGCATTAACTGTGTTGGCTAGTACGACTGGATTTGGGTGAGAGAAGACATATGTTGTGTCATCTGCAAACAAAATGGGTTTGAGTAGTTGTGATGCATTCGGTAGGTCATTTATGTAAATGAGGAATAGGAGTGGCCCCAGGACACTACCTTGAGGGACACCGACTGTAATTTGTTGTGTGGAAGAGTTCTCTCCATTTGTGTTCACGTACTGACTTCTGTTGCTAAGGTACGACTTTAGGTAGTTGAGGGGGTGCCCCCTGATACCATAGTGCGCTAAACATGTTATAAATGGTGCAAAGGTGACATTAAAACAATATCTAAAGATGGTTGACACACACCCACTACCAGTATACAGTAGTATGCTCCTCATTTAACGACCAATTCGTTTATCGACCTACTCTTGGGAACAGAACTCCGTCGTTAAGTGAGGAGAGACTACTAGTACTGCCTTCTTATTACCACCTCTACCACTGTGGCATTTCTTTTTCTACCACCACTACTACTAGCACTCTTATACTATTCCCTCCTCTCGTTACGCTACTCCCATCCCTGCCCCTCTCGTATATATTCCGGCTCCCTTCACTTCGTACTTCTTTTTGACTAGTTAATGGTCCACATTGAACTGAAATATCGTAAGTTTCTGTTTATGTGTGGTGTTATTTGTACATCGTTGGTTCATTATGCCATGCCACTACTTGCTCTTGTGCCAGACTGGAGCTTGGAAGGGTGGAAAAATTGCATAATGAAGCAGTGAGGATCATCCTAGGATGCCCTTGTACTGCCAAACTTCTAAAAATGCAGAAACTTGATATTCATGTCACTGAAAGAAATGTCTTCATTGGGCTCAATATGCTCAGGCAAGCCAATTCAAACCCTTGCACAGAAGCCCTTGAAACTTTCTTCAGTACTGGTAAGCATTCCTCCAGATGGATGATAAAAATGAACTGATCTCCGCATAAACCAGATACACGTACATGGTCTGCATCAAGTAAGGCATTCCAAAATTAAAGTAATAATACCATTATTATTCCATTAATTAAAAGCACTGCATGGTAGGAATAAAGAGTAGGAGATGGGAGGAAGAGGTGCTGGTGTTAAGGGATAGACATCAACAGAAAGAAGGGATGAGCCTCATTTGTCAATTTATGAAATCCTCTGAAATGAACTTTTGGTATTCAATAATAGAGACATTGTCGAGATGCTGGGCTGTCAGTATGTAACAATATGTAACAATTTACAATGATACCAGACATAGCTCAGTGAGATGACAAATCAAATCAACTTTATTTCTGATAATATTACAAAGTGGGGTTTACATGTTTTATGTTGTTTATACATTTTATGAAATAATGATTACAAGAAGGCCAATAGTATGCCTAGGTATGCCTAAGCATTTCAGGCAGTCTTATAATAGATCTTACTCTATAGTGACACAATAATTGTACTGGTATTAAGTTCAGGTAATTGTAGTGATTAACTAGGTTTACAAAATTGAGGTAGTTTAAAAATTTAAGAATTTAACAATTAGTTTACATATTAATGGTAATGGTGCCGTGTTGGCATGATACAGTTTCTATATTGGAGTGTCTTAAGCAAACTTATGCGTAGCTTAAGAATTATGAAGTAATAGTTGCATTAGAATTTTGTTTACAGTCATGTTGCATTAGAATTTTGTTTACAGTCATGTGCAAATTAAGGAGAGTCACAGATATCAATAAGTGTATTTTGCTGTGGATATGTGCTAGATAAAGTAGTTTTCATGTGATTAACTACCAGTTGGGTGTGTAAGTGAGATAAGATGTTTGTGTCTGGTATTATGTCTATGGGTCCTGTCACAACTGTCAAGAAAGTGTTTTAGCTCAGGGTTAAAGTTGGAATTTATGGTTCTATAAATGTAGATTGCAGAGTAGTAAGTGTGGATGTTCTGAACAGTGAGTAAGTTTAGGTCTTTGAATTATTATAATAATCAAATAGAAGCGCTAAACCATAGGTCTTTGAAGAGTGGGGATGGGGGGTGTTGCCTAGCTTTGGATTGCGTGATAATTCTTACTGCGGCTTTTTGTTGGGTTATTATAGGCTTTAGGTGGGTAATTGCTGTTGATCCCCAAGCACAAATGGCATATGTGAGGTAGGGATAGATGAGTGAAAAGTATAGTGTGAGTAGGGCTGATTGTGGTACATAGTAACGTATCTTAGAGAGGATCCCCACAGTTTTGGACACTTTCTTTGTTATGTGTTGGATATGAGTGCTGAATTTCAGTTTGCTGTCGAGGTGAAGGCCCAGGAATTTGTCCTCATTATGTTTAGCAATAGGAGTGTTGTTGATCTTAATGTTTAATTGTGCATCACCTGCTCTGTTACCAAACATAGTACTATAGAAGGTCTTATCAGTGTTGAGTGTAAGTTTATTGGTTGTTATCCATGTAGATATTTTTAGTAATTCGTCGTTAACAATGTTTGTTGAGCGAGGCAAGATTTGGGTGGGAGATGACATAAGTCGTGTCGTCAGCAAAGAGTATTGGTTTCAGGTGTTGTGATACATTGGGAAGATCATTGATGTATAAGAGGAAGAGCAGGGGACCAAGGACACTTCCCTGTGGTACTCCAGTATCAAGTGGTCGTGTCGAGGAGGTTGTGTCTTTAATGGTTACATACTGATACCTATTAGTAAGATAGGATCTGAAGTATGCAAGTGCATGACCTCTTATACCATAGTGGTCAAGTTTGTGGAGTAGGATGCTGTGGTTTACTGTGTCGAAAGCTTTCCTTAGGTCAATAAAAAGTCCTAATGGATATTCCTTATTTTCGAGTGCTGTGTAAAGCACTCATACAGGGAAAGTTGTGTATAAGGGAGGATTCAACCAGGCGGCGACTATGAAAGTTAGACGTAGGGTAGACAGTTTTAGCAGAAGACCAATCAATAGGATGACTGTGATCTCTGACATGACAGAAAAGAGCACTATTAGTGCCGATCTCTTTCTGACAGACTCAGGGAGCACAAAAATAGTGTTAGGCTTGCCGACACTAATAGTGCTCTTTTCTGTCATGTCAGAGATCACAGTCATCCTATTGATTGGTCTTCTGCTAAAACTGTCTACCTACGTCTAACTTTATGTCCGCCTGGTTGAATCTCCCTATACACAACTTTCCCTGTATGAATCTTAGCCCTGGCTTTGTCTCTGTTGATGCTTTCCTCTCTCATTACATTGTTAAATGCTCTAAACTTCAGAACACCCGTGACTTAACCTGATTCCTTCCCCTTTCATCTCTTCCCTCTTCTCCTTTTTTCTCCTATGGGTTTTCCTTTCTTTCTTTTCTTTTGCCTGGTATTTGTCCTTTATTTTATTCGCCTTTCCTCCCTCTGTGTTCTCGTCCCACCCTTGCGGGCCGCTAGCCTCATTGCAGTGCTCCTCTAGAATATGACTGTCTCCGCTACTACTATTACTACTACTACCACTTCCACTACTTACTCCATTATTACCCCACTCTCTGGTACCCTCCCCTGTCTGCCTGCCTATAAATACCACTTCCCCCGTCTTTGTGTGTTAGTGTGACTTTGTAAATGGTCCAAGTCGGGCCGAAACGTCGTCGTAAGCTCCTCTCTTTTTATGTGCGGGTTGTGTGTGTATTGTTCCAGTCACTGTATTGTGCCTTTTTGTTATTTATCAGTAAATATTAAGTTAACCTTGTCGGAAAATCAATTCAAGACTCTTCTCAAAAATCACCTACTCACCCTATACTAAATACAGTGGTACCTCGGTTAACGATGGTCCCGAAAATCGCCCTTTTATGTAAGTTTATTTTTTTAAATGCTTCTGTAAGTGTATTTTTGGGGGTCTGAAAGGACTAGTCTATTTTACATTATTCCTTATGGGGATAAATTCGTTTGGTAATGGCACTTGAACAGCATTCTGGAATGAAAAAATAACATTAACCGAGGTACCACTGTACTCATACTGTAACAAACTTTCAAACCCAATGTTATTTTACTTAAGATAATCTCAGTTTTATATTGTCATCCTCCTTAACACTTGTTGCAATTTCATATCATCATATTGTCATTTAAAATAGTATAGTATCATCATTTTGTTAATTTGAGATAAATTATATAACTAAAAGAAACTCAATAAATTTTTCTAGTATTGTTATTATACTAGTATAGCATCAACATATTGTAACTTGAAATAAAATATACAACTAGATTAAACTCAACCAATTTCTCTAGTATTGTCTTTTAATAGTACAGTGGACCCCCGAGTTTCGTAAAAACTTCACTCCTGAAGTCTGCTCAAGTGCCATTACCGAACGAATTTACTCCCTTAAGGAAAAATGTCACGTAGGTTAGTCTATTTCAGACCCCCAAAAATACACTTCCACAAGCACTTACAATATTATACTTACATAAATGTACGATTTCCGGGGTTTACGAAACTCGGGGGTCCACTGTATAATCATATTGTATGTTGAAATAATACATAACTAGAATAAACTCAATCAATTTCTCTAGCATTAAGTACTTAGTGAATAAGTCTTTAGAATAAGCTGCCCCTAATGCCATGGCATGCCAGTGGCTCTCCTTGCATTACAGTTTTATAATTGTAACTACCAATAACAATGTACACTTGTAACATGCATCAAAATAAAAATATTATTATTATTATTATTATTATATTATTATTATTATAATAATGGTGGGACTTGAGACAGATTCCCTGATTTATTTTTAAGTGACTTGATTATCATGGTGACTTCAGTGGGCTCAGTAGGTGCAAGATAGGAGGAGGATGGGAAATTCCCATCTAGGTAATCACTTGCTCGGGCGTTGATAACTGGGATTTTACTGGCAAGATTTGATCCTATGGTTGAGAAGAAGTCATTTATCTTGTTTACTGTATCAATAGGCTGTAGTGGTATTTCGCTTGGTTTAGTTAGGACAATATCCCTAGTTTTTTTCAGTTTGTGGGTGCCCAGAATCTGTAAGTGTGTTTTCCAGGTCTTTTTTATATCTCTTATTTCAGTGAATCTGCTGTAGTAAAATTTTTTTTTTTTTTATTAGTTTGGTGAGAACTGATGAATAGTGTTTAATGAGTAGGAGTAAGAGTACGGCTTGCCACAATCTATTGGTAAGAAGCTCATTTTTCATCTTTGAATTTTTAAAAAACTTTCATTTTTCCTTCTTAATTATTTTAATGCTAATCACCATTATGGCAGGTTTCCATCAATAATTTAAGTCCACTAGATTATTATTATTATAATAAAAAAGAAGCGCTAAACCTACAAGGGTCATACAGCACAGAAGTCCACTAGAACTTTTCAGTTGTGTATTCTTTGCTTTTTAGATCCCTCTAAGAAAGGTTCCCTGATGCTGGTGAGGAATTCTTGACCAAAAAAATTGGACCTGTCCTCTGCCTTGGATCGAGATTCACCGCTCCCTCCTAAATATAGTTTATTCTTCAGAAAGAATTATTAGTAGTGGCAGTTTTATACTACAGCAAGGTGCTAAACCATAGGGGCTCCTAAAAGGAGGCTCCGTGATGTCGGTGAAGAGTTATTGATCAAAGGGATTGGATGTGACCTTGCCTTCCTTGAATCTGATTGCCTCCCATTTTCACAGGTACTTTTTCACCCCCTATTAGTTCAATGATCCACACATGAATGTAATAATTAACCGTAATCCATTATATTAACAAAACAAAAAAAAAAGCACTAAATCAGAATGGGTCATACTGTGTCTTAGGAATGAGAGGCAATCAGGTTTGATTTAAAGGAGGGGAGGATAGCTCCAATTCCTTGAAAAGAGAGGCCTTCAATGTCAATAATGCACTCCCTTGATAGGTTAGCACTCTTTAACCCTTAAACGCTCCAAATGTAGATCAACGTTTTATTCTTCCTGCCTCCAAATTTAGCACGACTGGCCTGAGATGCCTGGTCAGTATAGAATGGGTCCACTCAGTGTGCACAGTATTAAAAAAAATCTGGGACCACTTAGTACCTTGTGGGAGCACCAGTTCAATTGAGCACCAGCTAGAGCAAATAGCGTGGCAAACACCAGGAATTCACTGATGTCATGTCGTGTTAACACTCCCCTTTTAAAAGGAAAGTGATGTTGACCAAGAGTTTAGTGGTTTTGAGATGGATGTGGCCACAAGTGGTCGAGGAAATATCAAAAACCTCGATAATAACCCATGTGCAACATTTGTGTAACATCCTTTCATTTCTGATACCACTGGTAGTGTCATCCTGCCACAATGTCCAATAACCTATGCAACATGTGTAATATGAATTCAGAAGGCTGGCTAGCTAGCTGACCTACTTTGGCTGTCTCTCTGTCTTTGTCTATATCTGTCTGTCTGTCTATATCTTTGTCTATCTCTCTCTCTCACATATACACATAACTACATTTATTATATACAGTGGACCCCCGGTGTTCGTACTG
Organism: Cherax destructor; assembly: GCA_009830355.1. NCBI lineage: Eukaryota > Metazoa > Arthropoda > Malacostraca > Decapoda > Parastacidae > Cherax > Cherax destructor. Next base: position 12,151 of record WNWK01045069.1, read on the forward strand.
CTCCAAACTCGAACAATTATGTAAGTGTATTTTTGTAAGTGCTTTTGTAAGTGTATTTTTGGGGGTCTAAAAAGACTAAGCTAATTTACATTATTCCTTATGGGAACAAATTCGTTTGGTAATGGCACTTGAACAGCATTCTGGAATGAATTAATTACGAACACCGGGGGTCCACTGTACGTATAGTGTAAATTACCTAGGATAACCCAAAAATTCCAGGCAAAGTGCTGTACAGTGCTTCTAGATATAAGACATAATAAGCATGACTGGCAAAAAATAGGCATTGTCATTTCTGCATTGTGTGTAATACCTGTTCGTTTACGAGCCGCTCTCCAAGACTGAGAGACAAGCAGACGGAAAGACACACACAGCCAGACAGATAAGCAGAGCTAGACTGACAGATAAGCAGAGCTAGACTGAGAGATAAGCAGAGCTAGACTGAGAGATAAGCAGAGCTAGACTGAGAGATAAGCAGAGCTAGACTGAGAGATAAGCAGAGCTAGACTGAGAGATAAGCAGAGCTAGACTGAGAGATAAGCAGAGCTAGACTGAGAGATAAGCAGAGCTAGACTGAGAGATAAGCAGAGCTAGACTGAGAGATAAGCAGAGCTAGACTGAGAGATAAGCAGAGCTAGACTGAGAGATAAGCAGAGCTAGACTGAGAGATAAGCAGAGCTAGACTGAGAGATAAGCAGAGCTAGACTGAGAGATAAGCAGAGCTAGACTGAGAGATAAGCAGAGCTAGACTGAGAGATAAGCAGAGCTAGACTGAGAGATAAGCAGAGCTAGACTGAGAGATAAGCAGAGCTAGACTGAGAGATAAGCAGAGCTAGACTGAGAGATAAGCAGAGCTAGACTGACAGATAAGCAGAGCTAGACTGACAGATAAGCAGAGCTAGACTGACAGATAAGCAGAGCTAGACTGACAGATAAGCAGAGCTAGACTGACAGATAAGCAGAGCTAGACTGACAGATAAGCAGAGCTAGACTGACAGATAAGCAGAGCTAGACTGACAGATAAGCAGAGCTAGACTGACAGATAAGCAGAGCTAGACTGAGAGATAAGCAGAGCTAGACTGAGAGATAAGCAGAGCTAGACTGAGAGATAAGCAGAGCTAGACTGAGAGATAAGCAGAGCTAGACTGAGAGATAAGCAGAGCTAGACTGAGAGATAAGCAGAGCTAGACTGAGAGATAAGCAGAGCTAGACTGAGAGATAAGCAGAGCTAGACTGACAGATAAGCAGAGCTAGACTGACAGATAAGCAGAGCTAGACTGACAGATAAGCAGAGCTAGACTGACAGATAAGCAGAGCTAGACTGACAGATAAGCAGAGCTAGACTGACAGATAAGCAGAGCTAGACTGACAGATAAGCAGAGCTAGACTGACAGATAAGCAGAGCTAGACTGACAGATAAGCAGAGCTAGACTGACAGATAAGCAGAGCTAGACTGACAGATAAGCAGAGCTAGACTGACAGATAAGCAGAGCTAGACTGACAGATAAGCAGAGCTAGACTGACAGATAAGCAGAGCTAGACTGACAGATAAGCAGAGCTAGACTGACAGATAAGCAGAGCTAGACTGACAGACAGAGACAATGTTTGTGTGTAATAGTGAAAACAAATAAAAAGCCAGGGTTTCCTGGAGCAGTGCATGATCATTAAGTGTCACTGCACTGTCAGCAGTTTACTGATACTTGTCATAACACCATGCTTCAAGAAGTTTCATATATACTCCAGCATGTCTAAAACATTGCTGAGACCTATACATACTTTGTATATATATTTAGACAATACTAAATGACCAAGGCAGGTGAAAATGTTCACCTGTCGGTGTGATTGTGACTATTTGAGTACTATTTCAGTACCTAATATTAGTGTCAGAACAAAGATTGGCTATGAAATCACAAGAACTATTATAAATTGTAATTATCAGAACATAAAAAATATACAAAGTAAAATAGAAACGAGAAAAAAAAGTATATTGGCAACACTTCTGCAAGCAGCAGGAGTCGACGTTGCCGTCAAGTTAGCATCCAGTGCCAACTTCGTGGGCTTATATCTCGGTAAGTACTGACCCTAAAAAATTTTTATCCTATAACATGTAGAAAAATGCGCTTTCATTTTTTTAAAAAAATTTTTTTTTTTTAAATATTTGGAGTGCTACACAGGTGAATGTAGATCTACGTTTGAACAGTTTAAGGGTAAAATTTTTTTTTTTTATAAAACTCTTACCACTACATTTTCTTGTGTTAAATATTTGGCTACCTGATATTTGGTAAACATTTTTCAATTGCACTTGACATAAATATCCAAAGATTCAGTACTGTATTTGATTAAAACTAGCTGCTGCAAGACACTGGGTCACTTTGAACAAAATTTAAATATTATGACGACTACCTGAATACAATAATAAAAAACTAGCATTTTTATTCTTTTATTTCGAATCTACTTAGAAATACTCAAATACTGTAATAAACTATTAGCTGTAAATGAGTAACAATGTGATCCGAATTATTATTTCTTTAATAATATAGTTATTTCATATTTTTATTTATTTTTTCCACTTATTTTCCCTCCACCTATGATCATAGTATGGGGCTCCTCTCCCTATGCTTCTACCACCTCTTGCTTGACCACGCCCACGACCTTTTGAAAATCTTGATTCCTTCATAGCTCTCTGGGATCGGATCTTGTAGAGGGACCTAAGCTGGGGTTGTAT
>WNWK01045070.1:0-14871 GCA_009830355.1 Cherax destructor
AAGCAAAAATTTTGAAAATTTGTGTATGCAATAATTTCAAAAATCATTCTGAACTTAACGAAAAATATTTCACTGTGTATGTTTATTATAAAATTATTGTAAACTTATCTAAAATATATTTAGTTGAATTAGGCTAAATTAAATTGCGCTTGTTATAATAAGGTTAGGTAAGTTTTTTAAGATTCTTTTGAACAAAATTATTAATTTTGACTTTAACATATGAAAAAAATATATCTTTAAACATATAAGAGAAAATTTTAGAAAGGACTTAATTTTAAATGAGTTCTTGCTAACTGACCAGTTTTACCTATTCAGCACGACATACAGTGGTACCTCGACTTACGATGGTCCCCAAACACACCTTTTATGTAAGTTTATTTTTTAAATGCTTTTGTAAGTGTACTTTTAGGGGTCTAAACAGACTAGTCTATTTTACATTATTTCTTAAGGAGATAAATTCGTTTGGTAATGGCACTTGAACAGCATTCTGGAATGAAAAAATATCGTAAGTCGAGGTACCACTGTATATATATACAGCCTCTCCTCACTTAACGACTGAGTTCCGTTCCTAAGACCACGTCGTTAAACGAATTCGTCGCTAAGTGAGGAGCATACTATAATGGTAGTGAGTTTGTGTCAACAATGTTTGATATTGTTTTAATGTCACCTTTGCACCATTTATAACATTTCTGGTAAGTAATTAAGTAAGTAAGTTTATTCAGGTATACACAAATACAGTTACATAGATTATCATACATAGCAGCATATGTATGACCCCCGGTTAACAAAAAAATTCATTGCAGAAGCCTGCTCAAGTGCCATTCGAGCAATTTACTTCCTTAAGAAAAATGTCATTTAGGTTAGTCTGTTTCAGACTCCCAAAAATACACTTCCACAAGCACTTACAATATTATACTTACATAATTGCACGATTTCCAGGGTGTTCGTTAACCGGGGTTCCACTGTATTTTATTTCATTGCTAGTTTACATAGGTTATGTTATTACAATCATAAATTGAAGTGCAAGGAGAGCCACTGGCATGCCATTGCATTAGGGGCAGCTTAATCTAATGGCTTATAGACTATATACAGTAGTCCCTCGGTTTTCGTGCATCTCCAAACTCGAACATTTATGTAAGTTTATTTTCGTAAGTGCTGTTGCAAGTGTATTTTTGGGGGTCTGAATTAGACTAACCTACGTGACATTATTTCTTAAGGAAGTAAATTCGTTCGGTAATGGCACTTGAGCAGCATTCTGGAACAAATTTTCGGCGAAAACCGAGGGACCACTGTATATATATACAGTGGTACCTCGGTTAACAATATTTTTTCATTCCAGAATGCTGTTCAAGTGCCATTACCAACGAATTTATCCCCATAAGGAATAATGTAAAATAGACTAGTCCTTTTAGACCCCAAAAATACACTTAAAAAGCATTTAAAAAATAAACTTACATAAAAGGCGAGTTTGGGGACCATTGTTAACCAGGTACCACTGTATATATATACAGTCAACCCTCCGTTTTCGTGCTTAATCCGTTCCTGAGGGATCGACTAAAACTGAAACACAGAAAACTGAAACCATTTTCCCCATAAGAAATAATGGAAATTCTATTAATCCGTTCCAGAAATCCAGAAGTTCGAAAAAAAAAATGGGGGGGGGGGGGCCTTAAAGATAGATTTACATGCACAAATGAATGAACTCAATGTGACACTTACCTTTATTGAAGACTGATGTTGCTGGATGGAAGAGAGGAGAGGGGAGAGGGAAGAGACCTAATTTTGGAAGGGAATCCCCTCCATAAGGACTCCAGGTACCAAGTCCTCATCTGGGGTCACTTCCCTTCTTTGTCTTTTAATCCCACTAGGACCAGCTTGTGAGTCACTGCACACCTGCGGCACTAAATATCTGTCCAGAGAACTCTGTGTCTGGCATCTCTTTAAAATGTTCCTAAAATGGGAAAAGAGATTGTCATTGAACATGTTGATGAGACGGATTGCAACATCTTTGTCAGGGTGATGTTTCTCCACAAATGAATGCACCCTACTCCACATTGCACAAATCTCCTTAATCTCTGAAGAAGGCACCTTACATCTCTCTTCCTCCTTCATTGAAGCATTTCCTCAGATCTGCTTTGATGGTTAGATTTTCATTGTGGTCCACCAACTCTTCCACATCCTGGCTACTCACATCCAACCCCATGCAATTCCCCAATGCCACAATACTTTCCACAACTTCCATAGGCTCCTCAGGGTCAGCCCCAAACCCTTCAAAATCCCTCTCTGGGACACAATCTGGCCACAACTTTCTCCAAGCAGAGTTCATCGTCCTGGAAGTCACTCCCTGGCAAGCTTTATCTATAAGGCCTATGCAATGAAAGATATTGAAGTGATCCTTCCAGAACTCTTTTAGGGTCAATTCAGAGTCATTGGTCACATGAAAGCACCTTTGAAACATTGCTTTGGTGTACAGTTTTTTGAAGTTTGCAATGACCTGCTGGTCCATGGGCTGGATGAGAGGAGTGGTGCTAGGAGGCAAGAACTTCACTGTTACAAATTTGAAATCCTTAGACATTTGGTCTTCCAAGTCTTGAGAATGAGCAGGAGCATTGTCCATTACCAGGAGGCACTTGAGCCCCAATTTACTGTCCAATTGATATTTCTTCACACTGGAGCAAAAAACTTGATTAAACCATTCCAGGCTACTCAAGTGACCCATGCCTTAGGGTTAGACTTCCACATCACACACAAATGACTCTTGTCAACACTGTATTTCTTGAACACTCTGGGAGTTTCAGAGTGATACACCAGTAAAGGCTTCACTTTGAAATCCCCACTAGCATTACCACACAACTTGAGAGTTAGCCTGTCTTTCATAGGCTTGTGTCCTGGCATTGCCTTTTCCTCCTGCGTGATGTAGGTCCTCCTTGGCATTTTCTTCCAAAAGAGGCCTGTTTCGTCACAATTAAACACTTGTTGGAGTTTGAAATTTTCAGCCTCTACATATTCTTTAAACTCACGCACAATTTTTTCAGCCCCTTGTTTATCTGAACTGGCACCCTCACCATGCCTTACAATACTGTGTATACAACTTCTCTTCTTGAATTTTTCGAACCAGCCTTTGCTGACATTTTCTTGACAAGATCTTGCTTTTTCACAAATTTTCTTGACAAGATCTTGCTTTTTCACAAATTAATGACTGCACAACACTGTCACCCGCTAGCAGTTTTTCGTTTATCCACACCAACAACAATTTCTCCATATTTTCCATTGTTTGTGATCTCTGTTTCGTTATTGTATTCACCCCTTTCGCAACATTAGCTTCAGTGATTTCTTTTCTCTTAGCCACAATGGAACCGATGGTTGTTGGGGCCTTCTTGTATATCCTGGCGAGCTCGGCAATACGTACACCACTATCATATTTTTCTATTATTTCTTTCTTCAATTCTATGGTGTTCCTCACTTTCTTTACCAAAGAACTGGCACTAGGGATGATGTTCACTCAAGCATAAACAATGCTACACTGTGTGACAATGTGCGTGGGAGGTGCGTGGGTGGCAGTCTACGGCCTTTGTATGTGCGGGGCACTGGTGGACAGGTTCCGTACCAAGCACAAAAACGGAGGTAATCATCCGAAAACGGAGGTAAAATTTTCCCGAAAAAACTGCACGAAAACTGAAACACACGAAAACAGAGATACACGAAAACGGAGGGTTGACTGTATGTGTATATATATATATATATATATAATATACAGTGGTACCCCGGTTTACGATATTTTTCATTCAGAATGCTGTTCAAGTGCCATTACCAAACGAATTTATCTCCTTAAGAAAAGTTGTAAAATAGACTAGTCCTTTTAGACCCCCAAAATTACACTTACAAAAGCATTTAAAAAAATAAACTTACATAAAAGGGTGAGTTTGGGGACCATCGTAAACCGGGGTACCACTGTATATATATATACAGTGGTACCTCGAGTTACGATGGTCCCAAAATCGCCCTTTTATGTAAGTTTATTTTTTAAATGCTTTGTAAGTATATTTTGGGGGTGTAAAGGACTAGTCTATTTTACATTATTCCTTATGGGGATAAATTCGTTTGGTAATGGCACTTGAACAGCATTCTCGAACGAAAAATATCGTAACTCAGTACCACTGTATATATATATATATATATATATATATATATATATATATATACAGTCAACCCCCGGTATTGGTGAGCGTCGGAGTTCGTTAAAATCAGTGTTCGTTAAGTTTTTTCATGAAAATTTTGGCTCGGTGTTCATGAATCCGCTCGGAGTTCATGATTCGTCCCGGATGCGTACGCATGGCCTGAGTGGGTCCGGGCACTCCATTCAGCGTCAGTGTGCTATTATTTACCAGCGAGCGACCACCACCCACGCATTCATACCAGATATATTGTCATTATTCCAGTGTTTTTAGTGCTTGCAACTGCTAAATAAGCCACCATGGGCCCCAAGAAAGCTCCTAGTGTCAGCCCTGTGGTAAAGAATGTCAGAAATACAGTAGAACTGAAGGAGATCATTGCACAATGGACTGATGTGCAAGGCTTTATGGATGAATATCACCCTAACAAAGCTGTTGCAGGCCGTGCTGGCAACCTGTACAATGACAATGTGGTGTCCCATTTCAGGGATGTTTTAAAGAAATGCCAGACACAGAGCTCCCTGGACAGATTTTTTGTGAGAGAAAGTTCCAGTGACTCTCAACCTGGTCCTAGTGGCATTAACACTTTGAGGGTTTTTGACGTACTAGTACGGCTTACACGCCAGGGCGTTTGACGTACTAGTCTCAATTCTAGCAGAAACAGGCTGGTAGGCCTAGATGTGAGAGAATGGGTCTGTGTGGTCAGTGTGCGCAGTATAAAAAAAATCCTGCACCACACAGTGCATAATGAGGAAAAAAAAACTCCAACCGTATTTTTGGTTAAAAACAGCGACTTTGCAGTCTATTTTCGTATGGTATTTATGATTATATTCTCGTTTTCTTGGTCTCATTTAATATAATGGAAGATATATTAGAGAAATAGAGATAAATTTGATTGGTTTCTCAATGACAAGTACAGTGGTACCTCGAGTTACGATGGTCCCCAAAATCGCCCTTTTATGTAAGTTTATTTTTTTAAATGCTTTTGTAAGTATATTTTTGGGGGTGTAAAAGGACTAGTCTATTTTACATTATTCCTTAAGGGGATAAATTCATTTGGTAATGGCACTTGAACAGCATTCTCGAACGAAAAAATATCGTAACTCGAGGTACCACTGTACCTAGAAATTGAGCGCAAAGTAGCGAAAATGTTCGATTTTGTCCGATGTTCAATAGTAAACAAATCACACCACACGTACAATATACATCAACTGGCGACTCTAATATTCTTGCACAAGTGTGCTGATGTCATTTATACCGTTTTTACAATGATGCAGTAGTATACATAACAGAAAATCTTCAATTTATTGTGAGAATGAAAATTCAAAATGGAAAGCAAAAGTAATGTAAGAGGGGCCTGGAGACGTGACTAATGGACAGATAAAATGTTATTCGAGTGCCAGGAATGTCTGTCTCGTTTATTCTGGCCCCTATTTTGAAATTGGCATCTTTTGAAATTTGTGTGAAATTGGACAAATTGCCAATTTCTGACCACCTTATTGGGTAGTTGAAATCGGTAAATTTGCGGTTTCTTGTACTCAATCGATAGAAAAAATGGAGTTCTAGCGAAATAACTATCATTGTAGTAGACTGAAACATTGAAATGGGCCGAAAATAGGGCTCAAAGTCGGCGAAATCGCCGATGCGTAAATAGCATCGATACCGCTAACTTCGCGAGAGCATAATTCCGTTAGTTTTCAATCAAATTTCATAATTTTGGTGGTGTTATGATCGGAAAAAGATTCTCTATCATTTCATAAGAAAAAATAATTTATTTTTTTCCGAAAATGTTTCGACCCTGAGAGAGAGTTAAGAATCGGGGTCTTGACCCTGAAAGGGTTAAAAGAAAAAGGCCAGTAACCCCAGAAAAGAACTTGGCACCTGCAGTGTTAATGGAAGGGGATTCCCCTTCCAAACACTAGCATACTACTCCATCCTCTTCCCTCCTTCCACACATCAACAACTCTTCAATAAATGTAAGTGACATGTTATTGCACTATTATTTCTTTATTTCTCATTGTTTTGTGTGTAATTTAATGTCTATATGTTGTAAAAAAATATTTTATTTTAATACTTTTGGGTGTCTGGAACGAATTAATTTTATTTCCATTATTTCTTATAGGGAAAATAGATTCGGAGTTCATGATATTCGGTGTTCATGACGCCCTCTGGAACGGATTAATCACGAAAACCGGGTGCTCACTGTATATACAGTGGACCCCCGGATTTCGTACTGCTCCCAACTTGAACAATTATGTAAGTGTATTTTTATAAGTGCTTCTGTAAGTATAATTTTAGGGGTCTAAAAGGACTAATCTAATTTACATTATTCCTTATGGGAATAAATTCGTTTGGTAACAGCACTCGAACAGCATTCTGGAATGAATTATGGCCGATAACCGGGGGTCCACTGTATATAAATACAGTGGTCCCCTGCCTAACGAGCACCCCTGAAATCGTACAATTATGTAAGTATAATATTGTAAGTGCTTGTGGAAGTGTATTTTTGGGGGGTCTGAAATAGACTAACCTACATGACATTATTTCTTAAGGAAGTAAATTCGTTCAGTAATGGCACTTGAGCAGGCTTCTGGAATGAATTTTGCTTGTTAGGCGGGGGACCACTGTATATATATATCCTCCCATTCCTTGGATGAAACCTGATTACTTCCCTTTCCAAAAGTATGTTATGACCCTCATGGGTTTAGTCAGCACTGTATGACCTTTAAGGGTTTAGTGCTTCATTATGATTATAATATAATAATCATGGGTTTAGTGTTTCTTGTGAATTAAATAAAATTATTATAATAGTACTGTAGTAACAATAATAACCATAATAAAAAAAATACAATTAGTAAAATATACAAGTAATAATAATAATACTAGGAGGGTTTTAAGGATATAAGCATACTGACCTAGGTTCTCTACATCACATGGGAAGGTGATATCTCCTCCAATTTCAACAGAGAAATGTTGGGAATTGGCCTTGAAGATTGGAGTAGTGTCTGGGTCATAGCTGTCCTCCACATACTCTTTAGGATCTTCAGAGTCGTCATATTGATAGCCACTATCCTCGTAGTTTTCTGCATATACTGAAACATAAATAGGAGTATTAAGTTAATTGTTATTATTATACAACCTCTCCTCACTTAATGATGGAGTTCCGTTCCTAAGACCTCGTTGGTAAATGAATTCCTCGCTAAGTGAGGAGCATACTACTGTATAATGATAGTGGGTTTGTGTCAGTCATCTTTGATATTGTTTTAATGTTACCTTTGCACCATTTATATCATTTATGGTATATTTTTAAATGTTTATACAGTACTGTACTGTATATTGTAATAAAAAGAATAGAGGAAATCAGCTCTAATATACATTGTTTTGGTATGCATACTGGTCAGAGAGCCCGTTGTATGTCAGAGTCGTCAGTAAATGAGTACATCGCTAAGTGAGGAGAGGCTGTATTTACATAGTGCTAAAACTATTTGAGTCTTTCAGAGCAAAATTATTTGTTGATTAATTGGGTTTAATTAAAACCTTTCATCTATCAAGGCATTAAGGCTGCATATAAGCTCTCATATGTATGTAGTATGTGTATACAGTAGGATCACTGTATCCGCAGGTCCAGTTTCTGCTGCTTCTGTTACCTTGGGCCGAAAATAGCTTTGCTTAATAATGACACCAAAGTGCAAAAGTAGTGATGTTGACAGTTCTTCAAAGCCTAAGAGAAGTCGTGAAGTGCTTCCCATCAGTGAAAAAGTGCTAATACTAGACTTATTGTGCATAATTTATTAATTAAATTTTATAATAGGTATGTAAATGAAAAATTACTTAAATATAGGGTTTGCTACTGTCCGTGGTTTCAGGTATCTGAGGTAGATATTAGAACTTATGCCCTTTGGATATGGGGGTCCTATGTATACAGTGGTACCTCGGTTAACGATATTTTTTCGTTCCAGAATGCTGTTCAAGTGCCATTACCAAACAAATTTATCCCAATAAGGAATAATGTAAAATAGACTAGTCCTTTTAGACCCGCAAAAATACACTTACAAAAGCATTTTAAAAAATAAACTTACATAAAAGGGCGAGTTTGGGGAACATCGTTAACCGAGGTACCACTGTATATGTATATAATAATATTTTATTTAGACATGATACATAGTAGTTGTACAAGGAATTATGGTAGTGAGATGTACATGCCAAAATACAATACAATACAATTTTATTTCATTGCTAGTTTACATAGGTTTTTATTAAAATCATAAATTGAGGTGCAAGGAGAGCCACTAGCCCCTTGTATGCAGAGCATTATGGGCAAATTTAAAATTAACTTAAGATTAATAAGGCTATAACAGATTAGATGGTAAAAATTACAGTAAACAATTTACAATATGAAGTACAATTGAGTATTTATACAATAAAATGTGAAACATTACAATTTTGAAGCATTACAGTTTTACAGTTTTGAAGCATTACAGTTTTACAGTTTTGAAGCATTACAGTTTTATAATGGAACAAAATAATCAATTTACTGTATGTAGTATAACAATTTATCAAATCAGATCAAATCAAATCGAATCAATGATTTGTAGTGCAATAACAGTTCATATGGTCATTAGACGAGTTACAATGAGTACAAGAGAATGGATTAATTTACGTATATTAGGTAACTGGGTTGTATATTTATAAAATAATAACAATAATACAGTGGACCCTCGGTTAACTAAATTAATCCGGTCGGTTCCGTACTAGTACGTTTTACGAGCAGGGGTTGGTGCCGTACTAGTACGCCCAAATTCTAGCGGCCTCAAATTAAGCAGGAAACGTCTGGTAGGCCTACATATGAAAGAATGGGTCTGTGTGGTCAGTGTGCACAATATAAAAAAAATCCTGCAGCACACCCTGCATAATGAGAACAAAAAAAAAACTACGACCGTTTTTTTTTTTTATTAAAACAGACTTTGCAGTCTATTTTCGTATGGTATTTATTGATGTATTCTCGTTTTCTTGGTCTCATTTGATAGAATGGATGATATATTACAGAAATAGAGATGATTTTGATTGGTTTGACAATGACAAGTACCTTGAAATTGAGCTCTAAGTAGCGAAAATGTTCGATTTTTGACGATGTTCAAGAGTAAACAAATCACACCATGCGTCCAATACACATCAACTGGCGAGTCTAATATTCTTGCACAAATGCTCTGATATTATTTATACCATTTTTACAATGATGCAGTTGTATACGTAACAGTAAATCTATTTTTGTGAGAATAAAAATTCAAAATGAAAAGCAAAAATAACGTAAAAGGGGCCTGGAGACGTGACTAATGAACAGAGATGATGTTATTTTAGTGTCAGAAATGTCTGCCTTGTTTATTCTGGACCCTATTTTGAAATTGGCATCGTTTGAAATTTGTGTGAAATTGGAAAATTACCATTTTCTGACCACTATTTTGGGTAGTTGAAATTGGTAAATAGGCGGTTTCTTGTACTCAATCGATAGAAGAAATGGAGTTCTAGCGAAATAGCTATAATTTTAGTAGACTGAAACATTGGAATTTGCCGAAAATAGGGCTCGAAGTGGGTGAAATCGCCGATGCGTCAATGTCATGGATACTGCTAACTTCGCGAAAGCATAATTCCGTTAGTTTTCGATCAAATTTCATAATTTTGGTGGTGTTGTGATCGGAAAAAGATTCTCTATCATTTCATAAGAAAAAAATATTTTTTTTTTCCAAAAAATTTTCGACCCTGAGAACATGTTTCCGAGAAGGCCTGTCGACCCCTTAATCTGAATCTTTCGTAATCTGAAACCTTATTTCCCATAAGAAATAATGTAAATACAATTAATTCGTTCCACAAAAAAATAATCACAAAAAAAAAAAAAAAAACCAATAACATTTACTTACCTTTATTGAACAGTTGCAGGCATCTGGAAGGTAGAGTTGCTGACAGGGGCAGGGTGTTAATGGTTGGAAGGGGAATCCCCCTCCACAAGGACTTCAGGTAACAAGTCCCTCTCTGGGGTTACTTCGCTTCTTGGTCTTTTAATGCCACTGGGACCAGCTTGAGAGTCACTAGACCCCTGCCTGGTGAAGTAACTGTCCAGAGTCCTCTGTTTCTGGCGACTCTTCAACACTTTTCTGAAGTACAACATGGCTCTGTCACTGAAGTGGTTGCACAGAAGGTTCATTTCAGCTTGCTCAGGGTGGTATCTTTCAACAAATGTCTGCAACTCATTCCACTTTGTACACATCTCCTTAAGCACTGAAGAAGGCACCTCCTTATCTCTCTCTCTCTCTCTCTCCTCCTGTGAAGCAATAACCTCAGCTGTGGTCTGTTGCTGTTCCAGATGAAGCTCTTGCAGCTCTTCAGTTGTTAGCTCTACCCTGTGCTCCTCCACCAACTCTTCCACATCCTCACCACTCACCTCCAACCCCAGGCTGTTCCCCAAGCTCTCGCTTCACACGGCGAGGGTCTGGGTTCGATTCCCAGCCAGGGCAGAAACATTGGGCGTGTTTCTTTACACCTGTTGTCTATGTTCCCCATCAGTAAAATGGGTACCTGGGTGTTAGTCGACTGGTGTGAGTCGCATCCTAGGACACTGACCTAATCTGCCCGAAATGCTCAGCATAACAAGGGACTTTCTATATAGTAGTATGTCACTGATGTCAGCTAGGCCTGTATACCATGTACATGTACTTGTAGTAAATAAAGATATTATTATTATTATTATATCTTCCACAACAGGCACAGGGTCGTCAGGGTCAGGGTCAGCTTCAAATCCTTCAAAATCCCTCTCTTGGACACAATCCGGCCACAGTGGTCTCCAAGCAGAGTTCAGAGTCCTGGAAGTCACTTCCTTCCAAGACTTACCTATAAGGCCTATGCAATGCACGATATTGAGGTGTTCTTTCCAGAACTCTCTTAGGGTCAATTCAGAGTCATTGGTCATATTAAAGCACCTCTGAAACAGTGCTTTGGTGTACAGTTTCTTGAAGTTGGAAATGACCTGCTGGTCCATGGGCTGGATGAGAGGAGTGATGTTAGGAGGCAAGAACTTCACTCTGATGAAATTTAAGTTGTCAGGCAACAACTCTTGCAAGTTGTGAGGATGAGCAGGAGCATTGTCCAGTACCAGGAGGCACTTGAGTGGCAATTTCTTTTCCAGGAGGTATTTCTTCACACTAGGGCCAAACACTCCAGTCAACCATTCCTTGAAAATCTCCGTAGTGACCCATGCCTTGGTGTTAGCTTTCCAATGCACACACAATTTATTCTTGTCAACACTGTTTCCTGAAGGGTCTGGGATTTTCTGCGTGATGCACCAGTAAAGGCTTCACTTTAAAATCCCCACTAGCATTAGAACAAAACAAGAGAGTTAGCCTGTCTTTCATAGGCTTGTGTCCTGGCTGTGCCTTTTCCTCCTGAGTAATGTAGGTCCTGTTGGACATTTTCTTCCAAAACAGGCCTGTTTCATCACAATTAAACAATTGTTCAGCCTCTACGAACCCCTTGAATTCCTGCACAAATTTTTCAGCTGCACGTTTGTCTGAGCTGGCTGCCTCACCATGCCTCACAACATTGTGTATGCCACTACGTTTCTTAAACTTCTCAAACCAGCCTTTGCTGGCTTTAAAATCACTCGCCTCACCACTGGTTCCAGGCATTGTCTTCACAAGATCTGCGTGCAACTTCCTTGCCTTTTCACAAATTATCGCCATAGAAATACTATCACCCGCTAACTGTTTTTCATTGATCCACACCAACAACAACTTCTCAACCTCATCCACTGTTTTCGATCTTTGTTTCGTTAACAAATTAACCCCTTTTGCAACATTAGCTTCCTTGATCTCATTTCTCTGTGCCAGGATAGTGCCGATAGTAGATGGAGTTTTCTTGTACATCCTGGCAAGATCACTCAGATGTACACCACTTTCATATTTTTCTATGATTTCCTTCTTCAGTTCGATGGTGTTCCTCACTCTCTTTACCACAGGGGTGCCACTAGGAAGCTTCTTTAGACCCATGGTGACTTATTTCACAGTGACAATCACTAAACCATCAAAAAAGACACCAAATATTGTGAATCTTTGAAAGAGCGCACTAGGTAATGTTCTCTCAATGGTAAACAACACTTCATTGGCATCCTGCGCTTGCGCGGAGCAGGCGGACACGTCTAATACCTTTCGCTAACCAAGGAATTTTTCGCTAACCGATTACGAAAAAAGCTTTCGTTTTCCAAAGCTTTCGTTAACGGAACCTTTCGTTAACCGAGGGTCCACTGTAATAATAATAATATTTTTATTTGCATTAGATTAATTATGAGAATTTTTTGTTCTTTGAGTATTTATTTGTGGGGTTCAGAGGCTAGGAGAGTATCACAGTGAGTAATGATACAGTGGTACCTCGAGTTACGATGGTCCCCAAAATCGCCCTTTTATGTAAGTATATTTTTTTAAATGCTTTTGTAAGTATATTTTTGGGGGTGTAAAAGGACTAGTCTATTTTACATTATTCCTTATGGGGATAAATTCGTTTGGTAATGGCACTTGAACAGCATTCTCGAACGAAAAAATATCGTAACTCGAGGTACCACTGTATTTTGAGGCAGTGGAAAATTATTTTTTAAATTTGAAGGTAAAGTTAAGTTCTGTGTACAGTGGACCCCCGGTTAACGAAAAAAATTCATTCCAGAAGCCTGCTCAAGTGCCATTACCGAACGAATTTACTTCCTTAAGAAATAATGTCACGTACGTTAGTCTATTTCAGACCCCCAAAAATACACTTCCACAAGCACTTACAATATTATACTTACATAATTATACGATTTCCGGGGTGTTTGTTAACCGGGGGTCCACTGTATTTAGTTGTGGATGTCAAACTGGCTGTATCCCATCGAGGCAGAGTGGCCCAAAAAGAAAAACAAGAGTTTCTCTTTTTAACTTTAGTAATACAAGTACCATCTGACTTATGACCGAGCTTGGTTCCGACCAACTGGTCGTAAGTCAAAATGGACGCAAGTCGAACCTTATGCCTTTAGTACTGTATTTTATACTGAAAGGTTTAGGAAAAACACTGTGTACAACACAAACAGTTGTTTATTTGCATACAAAACATTCATACGCATGAAAACATACGAAAACATTTGTATGCATGAACATAAAAGTACAAAATAACTTAAGCTAAGCTGTAAACAATACAGTCATAAGTACGAGTGGTTGTATGTCGAGCAGGTCGTAAGTTGGATGGTACTTGTATATACAGGAGAAGGGGTTACTAGCTTCTTGGTCCCTGCATTTTAGTCGCCTGGTCCACTTCCCCATGGAGATAAGATATAAACAAGGACAAAAACTACAGTGGACCCCCGGATTACGTACTGCTCCAAACTCGAACAATTATGTAAGTGTATTTTTGTAAGTGCTTTTGTAAGTGTATTTTAGGGGTCTAAAAGGACTAATCTAATTTACATTATTCCTCATGGGAACAAATTCGTTCGGTAACGGCACTTGAACAGCATTCTGGAACGAAATAATGACGTAATCCAGAGGTCCACTGTAGTAAGAAAAATAGAAGAAAACCCAGAGGGATGTGGGTATATACAGTAGGGCCCAGCTTTACGGCATTTCGCTGTACAGCATTCAGCTAATACGCCAATTTCAAATTATGTCCAAAACTCGCTATACGGCAACCCGTCTTTCTAATACGGTGCGCCCCACCCAGTTTGTTTACATTCTCCATGAGCACATCTCTCTATTATGTCTGGAAACTTTCCAAAATTTCAAGTGTTTTAAAGTTATTGCATATTTTATATGTACAGTGGTCCCCCGAGTTTCGTAAAAACTTCACTCCAGAAGCCTGCTCAAGCGCCATTACCAAACGAATTTACTCCCTTAAGGAAAAATGTCACGTAGGTTAGTCTATTTCAGACCCCCAAAAATACACTTCCACAAGCACTTACAATATTATACTTACATAATTGTACGATTTCCGGGGTGTACGTAACTCGGGGGACCACTGTACTGTACTCTGATGATAATAATACTTATGTGCACCTGTACCTAAATATACTTACACTGCTAGTGTGCAGGTACTCATTAAAATCACTAAGAGTGTCCCTCTAGTCTTAACTCCACAGTAATACTAAGACGTAGTATGTAATAATAATCACTCTTGGGCACATTAAATGTCTTATTTTACATTAATATAGACATTTTCATTAATCCATCTATGATATTTTCTTCAAAATTATATAAGAAGCACATTACATAGCATATAAACATGCTATGTTTATATGCTATGGAGGTGTGATAGCCGGTCGGAGGGAAAACATTACGTTTTCTCTTGTCCAGCACCAGAGGAAATGTGTATGAATCTGTGATTGGCCCAGTCACTCCCCTTAACACTCCGCTTTTGCTTGCAATTCTTGGTATGAATTATTCATTACAGTGGACCCACGGTGTTTGTGATGCTCCAAACTCGAACAATTATGTAAGTGTATTTTTGTAAGTGCTTTGTAAGTGTATATTTGTGGGTCTAAAAGGACTAGTCTAATTTACATTATTCCTTATGGGAAAAAAATTGTTTGGTAACGGCACTTGAACAGCATTCTGGAACGAATAAATCACGAACACTGGGGGTCCACTATACTTCTACCTTTGTTCATGATGGCATCTAAAGGTAGTTGTTAGAA
>WNWK01045071.1:0-14871 GCA_009830355.1 Cherax destructor
CACGAATGTGGTGATATTATTTATACAATTAGTATTACAATATTGCATAACAGTAAATCTTCCATTTTTTGGTGTGAATAAAAATTCATTATGTGAATAAAAATCAAAATGGAATACATTTGAGAGGCCTGAAAATGTAACTAATGAACAGAGAAATGTTAGTGCCAGAAATGCCTGCACTGTTTATTATGGACCCTATTTGGAAATTGGAATACAGTGAACCCTGGCTTATCAGCAGAAATCCATTACAGAAGGTTGACCTAAAAGCGAAATGGCCGATAAGCGAAATAATATTTCCCATAAGAAATAATGTAGTAAATACAATTAATCCGTTCAAGACAAAATATTCACAAAAAAATATTTTTTAACAATTAAATCAGTATTACATTCCTTTATTGAAGACTAATGCTGACTTCTGGAAGATATTGAGGAGGAAAGAGGGAGGAGTTATTGTTTGGAAGGGATATCCCCCTCCATAAGGACTTCAGGTAGCAAAGCCCTCTCTGGGGTTACTTCCCTTCTTTGTCTTTTAACCCTTAACCCTTTACCGGGCAGGACCGTTAAAAAAGGTCCTTAACACATGTTTTTGTGCGTGTCATCCTACTCCCCAGCGCATCTAGGTTCCGTTCTCTGTTTCTGACCAATCACAAGCCTTCTGTGAGTCGCTCCAGCTGAGTGAGACCGCCGTCTGCTCGCTTCCCATTGGTTGAGAGACCAAAATGTAAACACTTCTAGCTTGGCGTCACCCAGAGCCAGATTTTTGCTTTCCTTCCACTCATATACACTGTAATTATACTCTCTTCAATGTCGGTAAGTACAGTGGTACCTCAATTACGATATTTTTCGTTCGAGAATGCTGTTCAAGTGCCATTACTAAACGAATTTATTCCCATAAGGAATAATGTAAAATAGACTAGTCCTTTTACACCCCCAAAAATATACCTACAAAAGCATTTAAAAAAATAAACTTACATAAAAGGGCGATTTTGGGGACCATCGTAACTCGAGGTACCACTGTACTTATTGTTGTGTCCAGTGTGTAAATGAATAGTTTGGGCATATTTTGAGATATATATCAGGAGTTAGATATGCATAATATGAGTGTACCATGCAATTGAAAAAAGTGCAACATAAAAGGACCATGAAAAAACAGTCCCGCCCGTCAGGGCCACATTTTAAATTTCAGTAAATAAATGTATTTATATAAAAAAATCTAGTGCATACAGTGGACCCTCAGTTAACAAAATTAATCTGTTCCAGGAGCTATTACTTAATCTGAATCTTTCGTAATCCGAATCCCTATTTCCCATAAGAAATAATGTAAATTCAATTAACCCGTTCCACAAAAAAATATTCACAATAAATATATAATATAAATAACATTTATTTACCTTTATTGAAGAGACTTGCAGGCATCTGGAAGATATGGATGATGACAGGGGCAGGGTGTTAGTGGTTGGAAGGGGAATCCCCCTCCAAAAGGACTTCAGGTAACAAGTCCCTCTGGGGTTACTTCCCTTCTTGGTCTTATAATGCCACTAGGACCAGCTTGAGAGTCACTAGACCCCTGCCTGGTAAAGTAACTGTCCACAGTCCTCTGTTTCTGGCGACTCTTCAACACTTTCCTGAAGTGCAATATGGCTCTGTCACTGAAGTGGTTGCACAGAAGGCTTATTTCAGCTTGCTCAGGGTGGTGTCTTTCAATAAATGTCTGCAACTCATTCCACTTTGTACACATCTCCTTAAGCACTGAAGAAGGCACCTCCTCTCTCTCTCCCTCCTCCTTTGAAGCAATAACCTCAGCTGTGGTCTGTTGCTGTTCCAGATGAAGCTCTTGCAGCTCTTCAGTTGTTAGCTCTATCCTGTGCTCCTCCACCAACTCTTCCACATCCTCACCACTCACCTCCAAGCCCAGGCTGTTCCCCAATGCCACAATATCTTCCACAACATCTTCCACAACAGGCACAGGGTCATCAGGGTCAGGGTCAGCCTCAAATCCATCAAAATCCCTCTGTTGGACACAACCTGGCCAGAATGGTCTCCAAGCAGAGTTCAAAATCCTGGAAGTCACTCCCTCCCAAGCCTTACCTATAAGGCCTAGGCAATGCACGATATTGAAGTGATCTTTCCAGAACTCTCTTAGGGTCAATTCAGAGTCATTGGTCATATTAAAGCACCTCTGAAACACTGCTTTGGTGTACAGTTTCTTGAAGTTCGCAATGACCTGCTGGTCCATGGGCTGGATGAGAGGAGTGGTGTTAGGAGGCAAGAACTTCACTCTGATGAAATTTAAGTTGTCAGGCAACAACTCTTCCAAGTTGTGAGGATGAGCAGTAGCTTTGTCCAGTACCAGGAGGCACTTGAGTCCCAATTTCTTTTCCTTCAGGTATTTCTTCACACTAGGGCCAAACACTCCAGTCAACCATTCCTTGAAAATCTCCGTAGTGACCCATGTCTTGGTGTTAGCCTTCCAATGCACACAAATTATTCTTGTCAACACTGTGTTTCTTGAAGGGTCTGGGATTTTCTGAGTGATACACCAGTAAAGGCTTCACTTTAAAATCACCACTGGCATTGGCACACATCATAAGAGTTAGCCTGTCTTTCATAGGCTTGTGTCCTGGCTGTGCCTTTTCCTCCTGAGTAATGAAGGTCCTGTTGGGCATTTTCTTCCAAAACAGGCCTGTTTCATCACAATTAAATAGTAATTTTTTTGTCTCATGTATAATGTGGTGAATTCTAGTACAGTGGACCCCCGCCTAACGAGCACCCTGGAAATCGTACAATTATGTAAGTATAATATTGCAAGTGCTTGTGGAAGTGTATTTTTGGGGGTCTGAAATAGACTAACCTACGTGACATTATTTCTTAAGGAAGTAAATTCGTTCGGTAATGACACTTGAGCAGGCTTTTGGAATGAATTTTGCTCGTTAGGCGGGGGTCCACTGTACTGATATCTGTAGTAAGGGGATGTTTGGACAAGTATATAGCTAATGCACATTGGTCAAACAGAGTACAGTAACAAATAAACATAATGGAATTGGTATTGACTATGTATTAAGCTAGAATGAAATAAAGTATAATTAGATATACAGTGGTACCTCGGTTAGTGATATTAATCCGTCACAGAGGGAGTATCTATAACCGATTTTATCGTTATCCGAATCAATTTTCCCCATAAGAAATAATGGAAATAAAATTAATCCGT
Organism: Cherax destructor; assembly: GCA_009830355.1. Classification (NCBI taxonomy): domain Eukaryota; kingdom Metazoa; phylum Arthropoda; class Malacostraca; order Decapoda; family Parastacidae; genus Cherax; species Cherax destructor. The sequence goes on from WNWK01045071.1 coordinate 3,209, forward strand.
TCCAGACTTCCAAAAATAGTAAAATAAAATATTTTTTAGAACTTTTTGACATTAAATAATACACAATTTTATGAACAATAAAGAAATACATGTAAATATAGTACAATAACATGTCACTTACATTTATTGAAGAGTTGTTGATGTGTGGAAGATGGGAGGAGGGGAAAGGATGGAGTACGTAGTATGCTAGTGTTTGGAAGGGGAATCCCCTTCCATTAACACTGCAGGTACCAAGTTCTTTTCTGGGGTTACTGGCCTTTTTGTTTTAATGCCACTAGGACCAGGTTGAGAGTCACTGGACCCCTCTCTAACAAAAAATCTGTCCAGGGAGCTCTGTGTCTGGCGATTCTTTAAAACATCCCTGAAATGGGACACCACAGTGTCATTGTACAGGTTGCCAGCACGGCCTGCAACAGCATGGTTAGGGTGATATTCATCCATAAAGCCTTGCACCCTGCTCCACATTCCACAAATCTCCTTAATCACTGAAGAAGGCACCTTCTTCCATCTCTGTTCCACCTCCTCCTCCTCTGAACCATTGTCCTGACCTGTGGTCTCTTGTAGCTGTTGCTGTTGAAGCTCTTGCAGATCTTCAGTGGTTAGCTCTACATTGTGCTCCTCCACCAACTCTTCCACATCCTCACCACTCACCTCCAACCCCATGGACTTGCCTAGTTCCACAATTTCTTCCACAAGAGGCTCAGGCTGAGGCTCAGGTGCAGGCTCAGGGTTCTGAGGCTCAGCCCCAAAACCTTCAAAATCCCTCTCTAGGACACAGTCTGGCCACAATTTTCTCCAGGCAGAGTTTAAAGTCCTGGTAGTCACTCCCTCCCAAGCCTTACCTATAAGGTTTACACAATGCAGGATATGGAAATGATTTTTCCAAAAGTCTCTTAGGGTTATATTCATGTCTGTGGTCACATCAAAGCACTTTTGAAACATTGCTTTGGTGTAGAGTTTTTTAAAGTTGGAAATGACCTGCTGGTCCATGGGCTGGAGGAGAGAAGTGGTATTAGGGGGCAAGAACTTTACTTTGATGAACTTAAAGTCCTCCACAATTTTCTCTACCTTGGTTGGAGGATGACAAGGAGCATTGTCCATTATCAGGAGGCACTTAAGTGGCAAATTATTTTCCTCGAGATATTTCTTCACACTGGGGCCAAACACGCCATTGAACCAATCTAAGAAAATGTCCTTTGTGACCCATGCCTTTTTGTTAGACTTTCACATCACACACAAATTAGACTTGGTGATACCGCATCTGCCAAACACTCGGGGATTTTCAGAATGATACACCAGTAAAGGCTTCACTTTGCAATCACCACTGGCATTAGCACACATCATGAGAGTTAGCCTGTCTTTCATAGGCTTATGTCCTGGGAGTGCCTTTTCCTCCTGTGTAATGTAGGTCCTGTTTGGCATTTTCTTCCAAAACAGGCCTATTTCATCATAATTGAACACTTGTTGGGGTTGGAATTGTTCAGCCTCTATGTACCCCTGGAATTCCTGCACATATTTTTCAGCCGCACTTTTGTCACAACTGGCTGCGTCACCATGCCTCACAACACTATGTATGCCATTTCGATTCTTAAATCTTTGAAACCAGCCTCTGCTGGCTTTAAATTTGCTCACTTCAGCACTCATTGCAGGCATTTTCTTGACGAGATCATCATGCAACTGCCTTGCTTTTTCACATATTATTGCCTGCGAAACACTATCTCCTGCTAACTGTTTCTCGTTGATCCACACCAACAACAAATTTTCCACATCTTCCAGCACTTGCGATCTCTGTTTTGTGATCACATATGCACCTTTTGCAACAACAGCTTCCTTGATTTTATGTGTATTTCCCTTGGCCACAATGGTAGCGATGGTAGAATAGGCTTTACCATACAGCCTGGCCAGCTCAGTGATATGCACTCCACTTTCATATTTTTCTATTATCTCCTTCTTCAGTTCTACTGTATTTCTGAGCCTCTTTACCACAGGGCTGGCACTAGGAGCTTTCTTTGGACCCATTGTAGCTTATTTAGCAGTTGCAAGCACTAAAAACAGTGGAATAATGACAATATGCTGGTATGAATGTGTGGGTGGTGGTCGCTCTCGCTTGTAAACAATAGCACACTGACGCTCCCTGGAGTGCCCGCACAGCTGGGCCACACGGACGCATTCGGGACGAATATCGTAAACCAAACGAATCATCGTAAACTGAGTCAATATTTTGACGTAAAAATGTATCGCTAACCGATTTTATCGGTATCCGACGCCATCGCTAACCGAGGTACCACTGTAAACTACTAAGATAAAATTACTGTCTCCTGCCCTTCCCAATGTCATTTCCACCAGCACCAAGACAGATAATGGGCTTGTTCCCATTACCTGACATAATATTATCCAACCTGCTGACTATGTCACCAACACCAGCTCCTGGGAGGCATACCCTCTGTCTGACTTTTCTATCTCTGTTACAAAAAAGCACAGTCCATACATCTTACCAGAGAGTCTCCCACAATCAGAATATTCTTACCTTGATTAACAGGGGAGTCAGTGGTACCTTTAACCTCACTAACCACTGAAGTACACTCGTCCTGGAGAACAGAGAATCGATTTCCTACGCATTTCTGATGCATCAAAATTCGCGAGAGCATAATATTAATTTTCCATCAAATTTTGTACTTTTTGTTTTATCTTCAGAAAAAGATTCTCTACCATTTCATAAGAAAAATACCAAATTTTTTTTTGAAAATTGTTGGACCCTGGCTGTCACTCTGAGATTTGGCCTCGGACCCTGAAAGGGTTAATGTTGGATGAGAGGTGAGTAGTATTTACAGTGGACCCCTGGTTTTCGTAATTAATCTGTTCCAGAAGGTTGCTTGAAATCCGAAATGGATGAAAACCGAAGTAATATTTCCCATAAGAAATAATGTAAATCCAATTAATCCATTCCAGACACCCAAAAATATTCACAAAAAGTTCATTTTTTAAAGAATAACTATAGTTTTACATACAGAAAAAATGATAAATAAATATAAACATTACATACCTTTAATGAAGACTCTTGTTGGCATATTGAAGAAGGCGAGGAGGGAAGAGGTTGGAGAGTTTATTGTTTGGAAGGGAAATCATCCCTCCTTAAGGACTTCAGGTATCAAAGCCCTCTCTGGGGTTACTTCCCTTCTTTGTCTTTTACTGGCACTGGACCCCTGTCACACTAAAAATCTGTCCAGAGAGCTCTGTTTCTGGCGTCTCTAAGATTTGCCTAAAATGGGACAAGACATTGTCATTGAACATGTGGCAGACACAGCTTGCAACAGTTTTGTTAGGGTGATAATTCTCCGCAAAACTTTGCAACTCACTCCACTTTGCACACATGTCCTTAATCACTGAAGAAGGCACATTCTTTCCCCTCTCTTCCTTCTCCTCTGAACGAATATCCTCAGCCGTGGTCTGTTGCTGTTCCAGTTGAAGGTGTTGCAACTCTTCAGTGGTTAGCTCTTCCCTGTGGTACTCCAACAACTCTTCCACATCCTAGCCACTCACATCAAGCCCCATGGACTTTCCCAAAGACACAATACATTCCACAATAGGCATAGGGTCCTCAGGGTCAGCCTCAAACCTTTCAAAATCCTTCTCTTGGACACATTCGGGCCACAATTTTCTCCAAGCACAGTTCAAAGTCCTGGAAGTCACTCCCTGCCAAGCCTTATCTATAAGGGTTATGCAATTGAGAATATTGAAGTGATTCCTCCAGAACTCTCTTAGGGTCAATTCAGTGTCCGAGGTCACTTCAAAGGACCTTTGAAACATTGCTTTGGTGTAGAGTTTTTTGAAGTTTGAAATGAGCTGCTGGTCCATGGGCTAGATGAGAGGAGTGGTATTAGGGAGCAAGAATTTCACTGTGATGAAATTACACTCCTCAAACAATAGGTCTTCCAAGTCTGGAGGATGAGCAGGAGCATTGTCCATTACCAGGAGGCACTTAAGTGGCAATTTATTTTCCATGAGGTATTTCTTCACACTCAGGCCAAAGACTTCATTGACCCCACTCAATGAAAATTAGCCTCGTGACCCATGCCTTATTGTTAGCCTTCCACATCACACAAATTCAAATTCAAATTCAAATTTTAATTTCCTTGCAAGTTTACATTGAGATTATATAATTACAATAATGCATTGCAGTTTACATTGAGATTATATAATTACAATAAAGAGTTGCAGTGCAAAGAGAGTCACTATCATGCCATGGCATTATGATGGGCAGACTAAATTTAATGGCTTACAGACTACTTAATACTAGAGAAATTGATCATAGTTTGTTTAAGTTGTACATCTGTTTTTATTTATAGCAGACAATAAGTTTACTCAAATTACAATCTGGAGATATTACAATGGGACAAGTTGAAAGTATTTTGTAGGTTGTTTATATCAATAGTAAATATTTAAATTATATTATGGGAATACTATAACATCCTGCCTAGGAGGGATACGGCCGGTTTGTTGAAAGAAGAATACAGTAATGCATAGAAAATACTTCTCCATAATTAAGAATGTCTTGCTTTTATTTAAGAAAAGAATTTTAGGCTCACCTGCAGTGCCAATGGTTTGGTTCATCTTTGCCAGAGGACAACATGTTATTCTGTAAATCTGTTCATGCCTGCAATTTAAATCAAGAACTCAGGTACTCTGAATAACATTAGTTTTGATAAAAGCTATATAGACTACATGATTATTCTAGGTATATACACAATCTTACAAACTGATATATATGTACTTACATAGTTTAAAAAAAAAAAAAAAAAAAAAAAAAAAATAACGTAAGGCACAATAGCATTAAATTTGTAATTTTCATTTTTTTCAGATTCTTGAATCCTTTAAAAGAATGTTTAATAAAAGGAATACTTTACTACTGTAAATAGAAAATTACAAATTAAAAAGATCATTCTAAACCAGAAATTTATATAAATATTCTGAGATATTCCAAATAAAAATTAATTTCTTTTACTCTTACTATACTCAGAAAATTCAGAAACTTGGTGAGAATTCCTATACAGGAGTTACCTTTTATAAACAGAATTGTCAGCTCTTGAGGGTTCATGTAGGTAGTCACCATATGTCTCAGTCATTGGTGGAAAGAAGGAAACCAAGGAAAGGCTAGGACTGTTGTCACCATCATCATCACTAGCTGTGCTCACTACAGACAATTCATCATCATCAGTGGCCTCACTCTCAGTTGAACTGCAAAAAAATATTAAATTTAAAAGGACATTACCCAGAAAAATATAATGCCATTCATATACAGTGGTACCTCGAGTTACGATATTTTTTCGTTTGAGAATGCTGTTCAAGTGCCATTACCAAACGAATTTATCCCCATAAGGAATAATGTAAAATAGACTAGTCCTTTTACACCCCCAAAAATATACTTACAAAAGCATTTAAAAAAATAAACTTACATAAAAGGGCGATTTTGGGGACCATCGTAACTCGAGGTACCACTGTAATTCTAAGTATCATGTGATTATAAAGTAGTATTAAGAACAACTTTTTAGGAGCTTATAGATAAAGGTTAGTTTTTGGTAAACTTTACTAACTAGTATTAATTCAGCAGTAGATAATTTGGTAATGCTATGCTGTTTATGCTATAAATGCATAGCATTTCCAAATACAGTGGTACCCCGACTTACGATATTTTTTCATTCCAGAATGCTGTTCAAGTGCCATTACCAAATGAATTTATCTCCATAAGAAATGATGTAAAATAGACTAGTCCTTTTAGACCCCCAAAATTACACTTACAAAAGCATTTAAAAAAATAAACTTACATAAAAGGGTGTGTTTGGGGACCATCGTAAGTCGGGGTACCACTGTAGTATATAAATAATTATTTTTTGTATAACCTTTTGAAAGGTGGTGAACCTTATCCAATGAGATTCATCTTAATAAAGAGGCCTGTACTGTACAGCGCAACCTCTACTATTCACACATGCCCATTTATGGCCACATATCGACAGCTGAGTTTGGATGAAAGCAGTGTCTCTCATCCCAAGACCAATGTTGCATATAACTGACAAGGATATGAATAATAAAAGTCACAATACCAAGGCTGGAACAGTCCACAAATAACCCAAATTTTGGAGAAGAAACTTATAACCTAAAGACCTAAGCTATTAACATGTAGGAATGCACATGCATAATAACAGAAGAGCATTTAAATACTACTATTAACTACAGCCAAATGAAACCCAACTACAGCCTATTGATACAGTTAACAAGATAAATCACTTTTTCTCAACCATAGGATCAAATCTCGCCAGCAAAATCCAAGGTACCAATGCCCGAGCAAGCGATTACTTAGATGGGAATTTTCCAACCTCCTTCTATCTTGCACCAATCGAGCCCACAGAAGTCACTAGGATTATTAAGTCACTTAAAAATAAATCAGGAAATCTGACTCAAGTTACTCCATTATTATACAAACGAGCGGCTCATGTTCTTACGCCTGCTATTTCATTACTCTTTAACACATCACTAGAAACCAGCACTTTTGCGGCACTACTCAAGATAGCAAGGGTCACACCAATACACAAAGGTGGTGATCCCACAGATGTAAACAACTACAGGCCAATATCAAACTTACCGTTGCTATCCAAAATCTTCGAGAAACTTGTGCACAAGAGATTATATTCCTTTATAACAGCGCAAAGCATCCTCAACCCTTGTCAGTTTGGCTTCAGGAAAAGCAAAAGCACAAATGACACAACTGTAAAAATGCTAGACCTGCTTTACACAGCACTTGAAAAAAATTAATATCGATTAGGACTCTTTATCGACCTAAGGAAAGCTTTTGATACAGTAGACCACAGCATCCTACCCCACAAACTTGATCATTATGGCAAAAGAAGCCATGCACTTACATATTTCAAATCCTACCTTACTAACAGGCATCAATACGAATATTAAGGACACAACCTCATCAATAAGACCACTGGATACTGGAGTACCACAGGAAAGTGTCCTTGGTTCTCTCCTCTTCCTCTTATACATCAATGATCTTCCTAATGTATTAGAACATCTTAAACCTATTCTCTTTGCTGAAAACACGACTTATGTCATCTCCCACCCTAATCTTGCCTCACTCAAAGAAAATACTTTGACTGACCACTTCTCAAAAGTTTGTTCTGTCATCTATGCAGTCTTGTCATTTCTGTAGTTGTCAAGTAAAAGTTTCATTAACAACTTAAATTTATGCATTCTTGAGGCACTTAAGTGCAGTCAACTTATTCTTAAGGCCCTTTAATAATTTTAGTCTTTAATGTAAACTTTGTTAAGCTAATTGTTATTTGCTTCAATATACAAATATAACTAACCTAGTACCACTAGAGGTTGTGGAAGATGTAGAGGCTTGACCTGTCATACCAGGGTTTTTTGGTGAAGGTGAACTGGAGCTATGGTTACGTGACAATTCTTCCTGTCGCTTACCAGGGCGGCGACGCACACTGAATGGGCTTTCATCAGTAGTAAAGTTTGGCATGTAGTCTCTATAAAAGATAATGTACTCTCATAAATCATGTAATGTATTCCCAGAATCAAGCAAATAAAATAGTACATACCAGAAATTTATGACTCCTGACATCACTGCAGGGCTAGTTGAAACTGGGACATGGGTATCAGTTTAGGGGTTGTACCCAAGTCAAAAGACAATGGTCATCATCAAAAGAAAATCCACATTTTCTTGAACAATTTCTACCACAGCATACTACACATGTACTCAAAGACCACACAGTATACAGTACAAAACTTAATTCATTTGATACACATTGAAAAAATAACTGAAAATGTAACAAAACCAAGTAAACCTAGCTCATAAGAATGGCTCTAATTCATTATATATTGGCCTAATCATGCATTAATATTAATTTATATAAGAACAGTAACCCAGAAAAAGAGCTTGAGGTGTAGAAAATCAACTGAGGCCATTTCCAGAAAAAAAATCCTCACTGGTTTGTCTTTTTAATTTATTTCAGAGGCATTATCTAATTATTACTGCTCAAACCTTGTTAATTTTTTTTTTAACATGTTGGCCATTTCCCACCCTCCAAACAGCCAATATCCCAAACCCCTCCTTTAACCCCAGTGCCCCGAATATTTTGATTTTTTTTATATAGAAATAAAGAGCACATTTTTCTAAGTGTTATAGGATAAAAAAAAAAATTTAGGGTCAGTACTTACCGAGACATGAGGCCACGAAGTTGGCACTGGATGCTCACCTGACAGCAACATTGAGTCCTGCCGCTTGCAGAAGTGTTGCCGATATACCTTTTTTTCTCATTTTTACATTATTTTATATAATTTTTATGTTCTGATAATTACTACAATTTATAGTTGTTCTTGTCGTTTCATAACCAATCTTTGTTCTGACACTAATATTAGGTACTGAAATTGTCACAAACACACTGACAGGTGGACATTTACACCTGCCTTGGTCATTTACTATTGTCTAGGAATATATACAAAGTATTTATAGGTCCCAGCAATGTTTTGGATACGTTGGAGTATATAATAATAATACAGTGGACCCCCGAGTTTCGTAAAAACTTCACTCCTGAAGTCTGCTCAAGTGCCATTACCGAACGAATTTACTCCCTTAAGGAAAAATTTCACGTAGGTTAGTCTATTTCAGACCCCCAAAAATACACTTCCACAAGAACTTACAAAATTATACTTACATAATTACACGATTTCCGGGGTATTCGTTAACCGAGGGTCCACTGTAATAATAATAATACAGTGGTCCCTCGGTTTTTGCCGAAAATTCGTTCCAGAATGCTGCTCAAGTGCCATTACCAAACGAATTTACTTCCTTAACCCTTTGACTGTCGGAGGCCCCATTCTGAAACTGTCATTCTATGTCGGATAATTTTGGAAAAAAAAAAATTATTTTTTCTTATGAAATGATAGAGAATCTTTTCCTGATGGTAATGACACCAAAAGTATGAAATTTGATTGAAAATGTACGGAATTACACTCTCGTAAAGTTAGCGATGTCAGTGATATATACGCATCAGCAATTTCGCCGACTTTGAGCCCTATTTTCGGCCAATTCCATTGGGACAGTCGACCAAACTCATAGCTATTTCTTTAGAACTCCATTTGTTCTATCGATTGAGTACAAGAAATCACCAATTTACCGATTTCAACTACCCAATAAAGTGGTCAGAAAATGGCAATTTTGCTAATTTCATGCAAAATAAAAAAGATGTCAATTTCAAAATAGGGTCCAGAATAAACAGTGCAGACATCCCTAGCACTAAAATAAGATGTTATCTGTTCATTAGTCATGTCTTTAGGCCCCTCTTACATTACTCTTGCTTTCTATTTTGATTTTTTATTCACACAAAAAATAGAAGATTTATTGTTATGCAGACTATTGCATTATTGTAAAAATTGTATAAATAATATCTGTGCACTTGTGAAAGAATATTAGACTCACCAGTTGATGTGTATTGGACGCATGATGTGATTTGTTTATTTTTGAACATTGGCAAAAATCTAACATTTCCACTAATTTGAGCTCAATTTCAAGATCGTTTACATCATGAAACTAATCAAAATCATCTCTATTCCTGTAATATGTTTTCCATTCTATCAAATGAAACCATGAAAAAGATAATACAACCATAAATACTATATGAAAATACACCTCAAAGTCGGCATTTTAATCCAAATACACGGTCGGAGTTTTTTTTTCTCATTATGTACTGCTTGCTGCAGGATTTTTTTTATACTGCACACACTGACCACACAGACCCATTCTCTCACATGTGGGCCTACCAGCTTTCTCCTGCTTGATTTGAGGCCGCTAGAATTTAGGCGTATAAATACGTCCGAAACATTGGCTCGTAAGACGTATATATACGTCCGAAACAGTCAAAGGGTTAATAAATAATGTCACGTAGGTTAGTCTATTTCAGACCCCCTAAAATACACTTGCAACAGCACTTACGAAAATACACTTACATAAATGTTCGAGTTTGGAGATGCACGAAAACCGAGGGACCACTGTATAATAATAATAATAAAAAAAAAAAAAATGTAGGTAGTAGGTTGGTAGACAGAAACCACCCAGGGAGGTACTACCGTCCTGCCAAGTGAGTGTAAAACGGAAGTCTGTAATTGTTTTACATGATGGTAGGATTGCTGGTGTCTTTTTTCTGTCTCATAAATATGCAAGATTTCAGGTATGTCTTGTTACTTCTACTTACACTTAGGTCACACTACACATTCATGTACAAGCATATATATACACACCCCTCTGGGTTTTCTTCTATTTTCTTACTAGTTCTTGTTCTTATTTCCTCTTATCTCCATGGGGAAGTGGAACAGAATTCTTCCTCCGTAAGCCATGCGTGTCGTAAGAGTCGACTAAAATGCCGGGAGCAAGGGGCTAGTAACCCCTTCTCCTGTATACATTACTAAAGTTAAAAAGAGAAACTTTTGTTTTTCTCTTTGGGCCACCCCGCCTTGGTGGGAAACGGCCAATTTGTTGAAAGAAGAGGAAAGAATAATAATAATTTTTATTTCATCGCAATTTTACATAGAGATTTACATAGAAGTGCAAGGAGAGCCACTGACATGCCAGGGTATAACGGGCAGCTTAATCTAAAAACTTATGGACTATGTACATAATATTTGATAGATTGATGGTAATTTGATTTGCTTAAACATTGGGCAGATTACAATATGATGATATTTCATAGATGATATATCATAGATGGATTAATGAAAATGTCTATATTGACGTAAAATTGGACATTTAATGTGCCCAAGAGTGATTATTACATAATAGAGAGATGTGCTCACAGAAAATGTAAACAAACTGGCTGGCGTGCACCGTATCTGAAAGACGCTCGCCATATACAAAAGTTTTGGTCATAATTTGAACTCGCCATATGAACGGAACGCCGAAAGGCGAAAGGCCGAAAAGCGGGGCCCTACTGTATTACTTATTACCAAACCTCTTTCTACACATAGTTTAATTAAAGGCCCCCTTCATTTTTATTTACACCTGGAACCCCAAATTTACCTACTACTCCCTCCACAACATTTTTACCCACTTTAGTATTTAGGTCCCCAACCACAAGTACTCTCTCACTTCGTTCAAAACTCCCCATGCACTCACTCAACATTTCCCAAAATCTTTCTCTCTTCTACACTTCTTTCTTCTCCAGGTGCATAAACACTTACTATAACCTACTTTTCACATCCAACCCTTATTTTACTCCACATAATCCTTGAATTTATACATTTATATTCCCTCTTTGCCTGCCATAACTTATGCTTCAACATTACTGCTACACCTTTCTTAGCTCTAACTCTATTAGAAACCCCTTACCTAATCCCATTTATTTCTCCCCACTGAAACTCTCCTATCCCCTTCAGTTTTGTTTCAATTAGAGCCAGGACATCCAGCTTCTTTTCATTCATAACATCCACAATTATCTCTTTCTTGTCATTTGTACTACATCCACGCACATTCAAACATCCCACTTTGACGGGTTTCTTCTTATTTTTAGTAAGCTGTACAGGAAAAGGGGGTTACTAGCCCATTGCTCCTGGCATTTTTTGTTGACTGTTACAACATGATGGTTTGGAGGAAAGATTCT
>WNWK01045072.1:0-2500 GCA_009830355.1 Cherax destructor
TTATGTATTAAGCTAGAATGAAATATAGTACAGTAAAATTAAAGAAAATTTAGATATAAACTAATAAGATTAAATTACTAATAACAATGTAGCACCAATGAGTTTGGTATTGGTTATGTATTAAGCTAGAATGAAATAAAGTACAGTAAAAATTACAAATTTAGTTAATCTATTAATTTTAAGTTACAAAATTGAGTAGCACCAATGAGTTTGGTGTTGGTTATTTAATAAGCTAGAAGGTAATTAGATATAAACTAATAAGATAAAATTACTTATAACAATGTAGCACCAATGAGTTTGGTAATGGTATTGGTAAAGGTGAGCGTCAGCTCTTTTGACTCCTTCTGATGTATTTTCTCCGATGGTTGATAGGGTAGTGATGGATGTAGCTGGTAGTGTTTTGGAATGATAAGATTTCAGTTGATTTATGTGGAACAGTCTGTTCCGTTTTCCAGGTACAGTGGACCCCCGGCTAACGTTCATTCCAGATAACATTATTTTCGGTTAAAGGTTGCTTTTTACGTTCAATATTTTTTTCGGCTAGCGTTATTTACTCAGCGTTACGTACCAGACCTGTCTGCCCGCTCTGCGCTTGCGCACCTCCTCCCAGGACGCCAGTCCAGCATTGTTTACACTTGAGTGAACAATACCCAGCGCGCTCATTCAAGCATTCACAATACATTTGGTGTCTTTTTTGTGATTTAGTGACTGTCACTATGAAATAAGTCACCATGGGTCCAAAGAAGCTTCCTAGTGGCACCCCTGTGGTAAAGAAAGTGAGGAACACCATCGAAGTGAAGAAGGAGATTGTAGAAAAATATGAGAGTGGCGTACGTGTGAGTGAGCTTGTCAGGATGTACAACAAAAACACAGTTTAGCAGGCATGCAGGGAGTGTAGCAGGCATGCAAGGAGTATAACAGGCATGCAGGGAGTGTAGCAGGTATGCAGGGAGTATAGAAGGCAAGCAAGGAGTGTAGCAGGCATGCAGGGAGTGTAGCAGGCATGCAGGGAGTGTAGAAGGCAAGCAAGGAGTGTAGCAGGCATGCAAGGAGTGTAGCAGGCATGCAGGGAGTGTAGCAGGCATGCAGGGAGTGTAGCAGGCATGCAGGGAGTGTAGAAGGCAAGCAAGGAGTGTAGCAAGCATGCAGGGAGTGTAGCAGGCGTGCAGGGAGTGTAGCAGGCATGCAGGGAGTGTAGCAGGCATGCAAGGAGTATAACAGGCATGCAGGGAGTGTAGCAGGCATACAGGGAGTATAGAAAGGCAAGCAAGGAGTGTAGCAGGCATGCAAGGAGTGTAGCAGGCATGCAAGGAGTGTAGCAGGCATGCAGGGAGTGTAGCAGGCATGCAGGGAGTGTAGAAGGCAAGAAAGGAGTGTAGCAAGCATGCAGGGAGTGTAGCAGGTGTGCAGGGAGGTAGCAGGCATGCAGGAGTGTAGCAGGCATGCAGGGAGTGTAGCAGGCATGCAGGGAGTGTTGCAGGCATGCAGGGAGTGTAGCAGGCATTCAAGGAGTGTAGCAGGCATGCAGGGAGTGTAGCAAGCATACAGGGAGTGTAGCAGTAGTGCAGGGAGTGAGGATTCCCCTTCCAAACACTAAGCCCCTGCCCTGTCCTCCTCCTATCTTCCAGATGCCAGCAAGTCTCTTCAATAAAGGTAAGTAAATGTTATTTTAAATGTTTATTTCATTATTTATTTATAAATTTTTAATTGTATGTAGTATTTATGTGTGTTTTCTGTATGTAAAACTATAGTTATACTTTAAAAAATTATTTCTTTTTGTGAATATTTTTGGATGTCTGGAACGGATTGTATTTACATTATTTCTTATGGGAAATAAGGTTTCGGATGACGTTTTTTTCAGCTAAAGCTCTAGCTCTTGGAATGGATTAAGAATGTTAGCAGAGGGTCTACTGTATCTTCACTACATAATTTACATCATTTTCTTTACTCACAACCTTGTAAGGACCTTGGTTACGCGGTAAGAGAGCATGGCCGGGAACTAACCTCCGAGCCATCACTAAATCTTTGGGTTTGAAAGAGCGGGGTTTCGCTCGTTGATCGTATCAAAGTTTCATTTTCTTTTGAGCCGTAGCCAAATTTTCTGCGGCTAATTTCCTAGCTTGAGACAATCGTTCTTGCATCAGGATAGGTGATGATCTTATTGAACATTCCGTCTTACCGGTCCAAGTGTCTTTCAATACAGTTAATGGGCCTCTAACTTGGTGCCAGTTTATAAGTTCGAATGGGGTGAAGCCCGTACTCTCTTGCTCATTGTTTCGTAAAGCGAATAATAACATAGGTATCCCCTCGTCCCAGTCTCAGACTCATGGAACTCAGTGTTCATCAAGAACTGCAAGAAGCCCCTATCACGTGCTTTTAACATCCTATGGAGAGGGAGCATGGACACTGGGGTCGTCCCACAGTTACTAAAAACAACAGACATAGCCCCACTCCACAGAGGCGGCAGTAAAGCAATAGCAAAGAACTACAGACCAATAGC
>WNWK01045072.1:7500-14871 GCA_009830355.1 Cherax destructor
AATCCTACCATCATGTATAACAAATACAGGCTTTCGTTTTACACTCACTTGGCAGGACGGTAGTACCTCCCTGGGCGTTGCTGTCTACAAACCTACTACCTAGAATAAATATATATATATATATATATATATATATATATATATATATATATATATATATATATATATATATATATATATATATATATATATATATATTTATATATATTTATATATATATATATATATATATATATTTATATATATATATATATATATATATGTATATATATATGTATATATATATATATATATATATATATATATATGTATATATATATATATATATGTATATATATATATATATATGTATATGCAGAGGTTGGTGGATGAATTTGGTAGGGAGTGTAAAAGAAGAAAATTGAAAGTGAATATAGGAAAGAGTAAGGTGATGAGGATAACAAAAAGAATAGGTGACGAAAGATTGGATATCAGATTGGAGGGGGAGAGTATGGAGGAGGTGAATGTATTCAGATATTTGGGAGTGGACATGTCGGCGGATGGGTCTATGAAGGATGAGGTGAATCATAGAATTGATGAGGGGAAAAGGGTGAGTGGAGCACTTGGAGTCTGTGGAGACAAAGAACCTTGTCCATGGAAGTAAAGAGGGAATGTATGAGAGTATAGTTATACCAACGCTCTTATATGGGTGTGAAGCATGGGTGATGAATGTTGCAACGAGGAGAAGGCTGGAGGCAGTGGAGATGTCATGTCTGAGGTCAATGTGTGGTGTGAATATAATGCAGAGAATTCGGAGTTTGGAAATTAGAGGAGGTGCGGGATTACCAAACGATTGTCCAGAGGCTGAGGAGGGGTTGTTGAGGTGGTTTGGACATGTGAGAGAATGGAACGAGACAGAGTGACTTCGGAGTGTATAAATCTGTAGTGGAGGGAAGGCGGGGTAGGGGTCGGCCTAGGAAAGGTTGGAGGAGGGTAAAGGAAGTTTTGTGTGCGAGGGCTTGGACTTCAGCAAGCATGTGTGAGCGTATTTGATAGGAGTGAATGGAGGCATATGGTTTTAATACTTGACGTGCTGTTGGAGTGTGAGCAAAGTAACATTTATGAAGGGATTCAGGGAAACCGGCAGGCGGACTTGAGTTCTGGAGATGGGAAGTACAGTGCCGGCACTCTGAAGGAGGGGTGTTAATGTTGCAGTTTTATAACTGTAGTGTAAAGCACCCTTCTGGCAAGACAGTGATGGAGTGAATGATGATGAAAGTTTTCTTTCGGGCCACCCTGCCTTGGTGGGAATCGGCCGATGTGTTAATAAAAAAAAAAAAATGTATATATATATATATGTATATATATATATATATATATATATATATATATATATATATATATTCTAGGTAGTAGGTTTGTAGACAGCAACCTCCAGGGAGGTACTACCGTCCTGCCAAGTGAGTGTAAAACGAAAGCCTGTATTTGTTATACATGATGGTAGGATTGCTGGTGTCTTTTTTCTGTCTCATAAACATGCAAGATTTCAGGTATGTCTTGTTACTTCTACTTACACTTAGGTTACACTACACATTCATGTACAAGCATATGTATATACACTAACCTCTGGGTTTTCTTCTATTTTCTTACTAGTTCTTGTTCTTATTTCCTCTTATCTCCATGGGGAAGTGGAACAGAATTCTTCCTCCGTAAGCCATGCGTGTCGTAGGAGGCGACTAAAATGCCGGGAGAAAGGGGCTAGTAACCCCTTCTCCTGTATATATTACTAAATGTAAAAGGAGAAACTTTCGTTTTTCCTTTTGGGCCACCCCGCTTCGGTGGGAAACGGTCGACGTGTTGAAAGAAGAAGAATATATATATATATATTGTGGTTGGGGATCTTAATGCTAAAGTGGGTAAAAATGTTGTGGATGGAGTAGTAGGTAAATTTGGGGTGCCAGGGGTAAATGTAAATGGGGAACCATTAATTGAGCTATGTGTAGAAAGAGGTTTGGTAATAAGTAATACATATTTTATGAAAAAGAGGATAAATAAATATACAAGGTATGATATAGCACGTAAGGAAAGTAGTTTGTTGGATTATGTATTGGTGGATAAAAGGTTGATGAGTAGGCTTCAGGATGTACATGTTTATAGAGGGCAAAGGATATTCAGATCATTATTTGGTTGTAGCTACAGTTAGAGTAAAAGGTAGATGGGACAAAAGAAAATGGCAACAGCAAGTAAGAGAGGAAAAAGTGTATAAACTAAGGGAGGAGGAAGTTAGGGTGAGATATAAGCAACTATTGGCAGAAAGGTGGGCTAGTGCAAGTAGGAGTAGTGGGGGTTGAAGAGAGTTGGGATAGTTTTAAAAATGCAGTATTAGAATGTGGGGCAGAAGTTTGTGGCTATAGGAGGGTGGGTGCAGGAGGAAAGAGGAGTGAGTGGTGGAATGAAGAAGTAAAGGGTGTGATAAAACAGAAAAGGTAGCTTATGAGAGGTTTTACAAAACAGAAGTGTTAATAGAAGAGCAGAGTATATGGAGAGTAAAAGAAAGGTAAAAAGAGTGGTGAGAGAGTGCAAAAGAAGAGCGGATGAAAGAATGGGAGAGGCTCTTTAAAGAAATTTGCTGAAAACAAGAAAAATTTTGGAGTGAGATAAACAAGGTAAGAAAGCCTAGGAACGAATGGATTTGTCAGTTAAAGACAGAGTAGGGAGTTAGTAGATGGGGAGCTGGAGGTATTGGGTAGATGGCGGGAATATTTTGAGGAACTTTTAAATGTCGATGAAAAGAGGAGGCGGTAATTTCATGTACTGGCCAGGGAGGTACAACATCGTTTAGGAGGAAGAAGAGCAGGATGAGTGTGGGGGAGGTGCGTGAGGGGATTACGTAGAATGAAAGGGGGTAAAGCAGCTGGAATTGACGGAATCATGACAGAAATGTTAAAAGCAGGGGGATATAGTGCTGGAGTGGTTGGTATTTTTGTTTAATAAATGTATGAAAGAGGGAAGGTACCTAGGGATTGGCAGAGAGCATGTATAGTTCCTTTATATAAAGGGGAAGGGGATAAAAGAGAGTGTAAAAATTATAGGGGAATAAGTTTACTGAGTATACCAGGTAAAGTGTATGGCAGGGTTATTATTGAAAGAATTAGAGGTAAGACAGAGAGTAGGATTGCAGATGAGCAAGGAGGCTTTAGAGTGGGTAGGGGATATGTAGATCAAGTGTTTACAGTGAAGCATATATGTGAACAGTTTTTTGATAAAGGTAGAGAAGTTTTTATTGCATTTATGGATTTAGAAAAGGCATATGATAGAGTGGATAGGGGAGCAATGTGGCAAATGTTGCAAGTGTATGGAATAGGTAGTAAGTTACTGAAGGCTGTAAAGAGTTTTTATGAGGATAGTGAGGCTCAGGTTAGGGTGTGTAGGGAGAGGGAGATTACTTCCCGGTAAAAATAGGTCTTAGACAGGATGTGTAATGTCACCATGGTTGTTTAATATATTTATAGATGGGGTTGTAAAAGAAGTAAATGCTAGGGTGTTGGGGAGAGGGGTGGGATTAAATTATGGAGAATTAAATGCAAAATGGGAGTTGACACAGTTACTTTTGCTGATGATACTGTGCTTATGGGAGATTCTAAAAAAAAGTTGCAAGGTTAGTGGACGAGTTTGGGAGAGTGTGTAAAGGTAGAAAGTTAAAAGTGAACATAGATAAGAGTAAGGTGATGAGGGTATCAAACGATTTAAATAAAGAAAATTGATATCACATTGGAGGGATTATGGAAGAAGTAAATGTTTTCAGATATTTGGGAGTTGATGTGTCAGCGGATGGGTTTATGAAGGATGAGGTTAACCATAGAATTGATGAAGGAAAAAAGGTGAGTGGTGCATTGAGGTATCTGTGGAGACAAAAACGTTATCCATGGAGGCAAAGAAGGGAATGTACGAAAGTATAGTGGTACCAACACTCTTATATGGGTGTGAAGCATGGGTTGCAAATGCTGCAGCGGGAGGAGGCTGGAGGCAGTGTCCTGTCTAAGGGCAGTGTGTGGTGTAAATATTATGCAGAAAATTCGGAATGTGGAAATTAGGAGAAGGTGTGGAGTTACTAAAAGTAATTGTCAGAGGGCTGAAGAGGGGTTGTTGAGGTGGTTTGGTCATTTAGAGAGAATGGATCAAGTAGAATGACTTGGAGAGCGTATAAATCTGTAGGGGAAGGAAGGCGGGGTAGGGGTCGTCCTATAAAAGGTTGGGGGGAAGGGGAAAGGAGGTTTTGTGGCGAGGGTCTTGGACTTCCAGCAAGCATGTGTGAGCGTGTTAGATAGGAGTGAATGGAGACGAATGGTTTTTGGGACATGACGATCTGTTAGAGTGTGAGCAGGGTAACATTTTTGTGAAGGGATTCAGGGAAACCAGTTAATTGATTTAGTTGGACTTGAGTCCTGGAAATGGGAAGTACAATGCCTGCACTTTAAAGGAGGTCTGAGATAGTGACAGCTGGGAGGGACTTTTCTCAGCTGTCGTATCTGAGCTCCTCTGCAAAGACAGTGATTATGTATGAGTGTGGTGAAAGGTTGAATGATGATGAAAGTTTTTTTTTTTGGGGATTTTCTTTCTTTTTGGGTCACCCTTCTCGGTGGGAGACTGAAAAAAAAAAAAATGTATATATATATTATTTTATATATATATATATATATATATATATATATATATATATATATATATATATATATATATATATATATATATACAGTGGACCCCGAGTTTCGTAAAAACTTCACTCCTGAAGTCTGCTCAAGTGCCATTACCGAACGAATTTACTCCCTTAAGGAAAAATTTCACGTAGGTTGTCTATTTCAGACCCCAAAAATACACTTCCACAAGAACTTACAAAATTATACTTACATAATTGCACGATTTCCGGGTATTCGTTAACCAGGGTCCACTGTACAGTGGTACGTTTACGATGGCTCAAACTCGCCTTTTATGTGTTTATTTTTAAATGCTTTTGTAAGGGTATTTTGGGGTCTAAAGATAGTCTATTTACATTTTTTATGGGATAAATTATTTTGGTAATAGCATTGAACAGCATTCTGGAACGAAAAATATCGTAAACCGGGTACCACTGTATATATATATATATATATATATACTGTGGTACCTCGACTTACGATATTTTTTCATTCCAGAATGCTGTTCAAGTGTCATTACCAAACGAATTTATCTCCTTAAAAATGTTGTAAAATAGACTAGTCCTTTTAGATCCCAAAATTACACTTACAAAAGCATTTAAAAAAATAAACTTACATACAAGGGTGAGTTTGGGGACCATCGTAAGTCGAGGTACCACTGTATAATATATATATATATATACTATATATATATATATATATATATATATATATATATATATATATATATATATATATATATATATATATATATATATATATATATATATATACATATATATATATATATATTATTTATTTATTTTGTTTTTAATTATTTTGTATGTGAATATTTTTTGTGGAACAGATTAATTGTATTTACATTATTTCTTATGGGAAATAAGGGCTCGATTCGTAAACTTCGTGTTAAGTAATAGCTCCTGAACGGATTAATTACGATACTGGGGTCCACTGTACTTACATAATTGTACGATTCCGGGGTGTTCATTACTCGGGGGTCCACTGTACTCCGATATGGAAAACATGAGGAAATTAAAATCTCATCGGAGTATAAAACAAATTCCAACCACACAATAGAGCGAAAACTAACGTCAAAGACCTGGGAATGATCATGACAGAGGATCTCACCTTCAAGGACCATAACACTGCTAGCAACGCATCTGCCAGAAAATGACAGGATGGATAATGAGAACCTTCAAAACCAGGGATGCCAAGCCCATGTTGACACTTTTCAGGTCGCTTGTTCTATCTAGGCTGAAATATTGCTGCACACTAACTGCACCTTTCAAGGCAGGTGAAATTGCTGACCTAGAAAATGTACAGAGAACCTTCACGGCACGCATAACTGCAATAAACCACCTCAATTACTGGAACGCTTGAAGTTCCTAAACCTGTACTCCCTGGAATGCAGGGGGAAGAGATACATTATTATATACACTTGGAAAATCCTAGAGGGATTAGTACCAAACTTGCACACGAGTGTCACTCCCTACGAAAGCAAAAGACTCGGCAGACGATGTAACATCCCCCCAGTGAAAAAGCAGGGGTGCCACTAGCACGTTGAGACAACACAATAAGTGTCAGGGGCCCAAGACTGTTCAACTGCCTCCCAGCATACATAAGGGGGATTACCAATAGACCCCTATCTGTCTTCAAGCAGGCACTGGACAGGCACCTAAAGTCGGTGCCTGACCAGCCAGGCTGTGGTTCGTACGTTGGACTGCGTGCGGCCAGCAGTAACATCCTGGTTGGTCAGGCTCTGATCCAACATGAGGCCTCGTCACAGACCGGGCCGCAGGGGCGTTGACCCCTGGAACTCTTTCCAGGTAAACTCCAGGTAGTCTTGGGAAAATTGCTCACAATATGCTCTTAGCATAGATTTTTAAGTCTGATGAAAACGTTCCAGAGCTCCTTGAGTTTGAGGGTGATAACTCATGGACAATAAAGATTCTATACCTAAGTGGGACATTGCTTCTCTGAATGTTTTAGAAGTAAAGTTCGTCCCTTGGTCTGACTGAATTTCTCTGGGGATTCCCACTTGAGAAAAAAACTTTAATAGGGAACGAACAATTACCCGAGAAGTAATTTTCCTAACAGGAATGGCTTCGGGATATCTGGTACTAGAATCCATAATAGTAAACAGATATTGGTTTCCCTGACGGGTTTTAGGCAGGGGTCCCACACAATTAATAATTAGACGAGAGAAGGGTTCTCCTTGTGCAGGAATAGCAATAAGGGGCGTTATGAGCAGGCTTACCTGCCTTTGACAAATATGACATTTTTAACATATGTCCTCACCTTTTCCCCATCTTAGGCCAATAAAAATGTTTTAATTTTTCCTAAAGTTTTCCTTGTTCCAAGATGTCCACCTAGAGGACTATTATGAGAAAACTTAAGAGTGGTACAGTGGACCCTCGGTTAGCAGCCGTAATCCGTTCCAGGAGCTAGGCCTTTAACTGAAATGGCCTTTAACCGAATTAATATTCCCCATAAGAATTAATGTAAATGCAATTAATCCGTTCCAGACAAAAATATTCACCAATAAATAATTTTTTAACAATTAAATCAGTATTACATACTTTTATTGAAGACTAATGCTGGCTTCTGGAAGATGGGGAGGAGGAAATAGGGAGGAGTTACTAATTGAAGGGGAATCCTCCAAAAAGGACTTCAGATGACAAGTCCCTCTGGGGTCACT
>WNWK01045073.1:0-14870 GCA_009830355.1 Cherax destructor
ATTTCCCTGCTGCATATGGACGAGCTGCTTTAGGAATGTGGGATAGGGTACTGCTAGCAGTGGATTTGAATGCCAGAAGAAGGTTTTCGCAAGAGAGGAGGTTGCCATTGGGATTGACATCTGCCTGTGGAGGCTGTGGGCTGCTCTCTGCTGGGAGCCTATGTGATCCTGCACACCCATTGTGTGCACGAATAAGGCCATCTCTGTTGCGTGCTCGAAACTCTCCACACACCTGACATGTGCCTCTTCTTTCATTGTTGGTGCACTGTTTCCCTGGCTTTGTGGCTGGCTGGCTGCATCATCTGCCATACCTCAAACTGTGTGGTAAGCCCGGGGGGCCGTAAGGAAAATGGCACATGACACATACCTAATGTGGTTCATGGTGGTGGTGGTTGAGCAGAGGGTCTCCCGTCCTTGAGGTGGGCAGTGGGGGGCGAGGGAGGAATGGGGGATGTGTGATATGGTAGGCCGGCCGGACGCGTCACTATAACAACACTATATGACCGACACACCGCTATATACCACACATGCTATGCGCATACCGTGCGCATGCTAAACACATGCTATGCAATATACACTATATACTATATACACTATACACACTATACACACTATACACTGTTTGCGGAAGGGGAAGGGGGAAAATAGTTTTACCCCTCACCCTCTGCCTCCTTCTCCCCCATTAGGCCTTCCCTCACCCACCCATAGGTGACCGTTATGTTCCCTCACTGACTTCACATGCACAACACTTTTCTTGGTTCTAAAGTGGGAGAGGAGATGTAGAGTCTTGTAGCACTTTCCAACACCAGCTGCAGATATTCACACACCAGCCTGTTGATGATCATCCTGGTAGCAGTTCTTGATTGGACGATATTGTGCCAAAACCACGGAGCAGGATGCCCACAGCCTCTCTCTGGCAGAGGTGCCAGATAATGCCAGATAATATATATATATATATATATATATATATATATATATATATAAAATATATATATATATATATATATATATATATATTGTATATATATATATATATAATCACGTTGCAAATCTCCGAGCAAGCTCTAGCCTTTTCAATGTGCTTTGAAGTGTGGGTGCTACGCTTGTGTTGCATGCTCCAACATAGGCCTGATATATATGAAGTGTAAAGTGTCATGAATGACTCTAGCTTACGATTGCTGAAACTAATGTAAGCTTAGATTTTCCAAACACGCTTTCCTGCCTAGGCTATGTCTGTTTTATGGCTCTGGCGATGCGTTCGGTACTTTGCACACTCCGAAGTCCATCTCCTTAAATGACGTTAGCAGTCTTCATTTCCCCATCCTGTACACTACATCTGGTCTACTTCTTCGCTTCTTTATAGCCATGAATTTGCTGGGGGTTCATTTCAGAAACCACTTTTCTGGGCAAACATTCAATTTGCTCATGTTCTGTTGTGATCTCACTTTATTATCAACCGGATTTATTCTCGTCAGTAATTTCACATTATCTACATCTTCCGGAATGTTATTCACATATACTAGAAATAGTACTTTCTGAAAATCAATCCCTGTAGAGCCTAACTTGTTACTCTAGTTCACTATGATAAATTACCTGGGCCATCATATTGACATCTTGTAGGTAAACGAATATAAGGAGGAAGATAGCAAACTATTAGCCTGTCTCTCTTAAAATCAAGGCAGATGTACCGGATTAGCGGGAAATGACAAATGTGATGTTCATTTTCTAAGTGGATAGTCGGTACTTAGCTTCCAATTATATTCTTTGATCCACTGTAGTGTTTTTTTTCCATTCCCACTGCCAGCTCCTCAGATATTGTGTGGTAGAGTCAAATGGTTTCTCGCGGTTCAAGAATATACAGTCCACCCATCCATATAATTTCTGCTTGATTTCTGTTTCATTGTATAGAATTCCAGCCGATTTGTAAGTCACTATACACCATACATAATTTGTTATGGTTGTTTATGGAACTGCTCTTCTCCAGGTGCTCCACCACTCTGAATATGTTTTGAATTACCTTACAAACATATATGACAAGAAGCCTTGCCAATTTTTCAGTAGTTCCTGTCTGTCCCCTGTCTTAAATATCAGGACTATTTTGACTGCTGTTAAGCAACTTCATTATTTCCACTCATTTATTGCAGATTTTAGCTAGCAGTGCATTACACAACCCGCACATAGAAAAGAACCTAGTGACGACGTTTCGGTCCGTCTTGGACCCCGGTATTGTGCATCTTTCCTTTAGCAGTGCGTATAAGTATAATGCGTTCACTCTCTTTATCAGGCTCCATGGTTACACAGTGTCAAGTCCCATTTCCCTTGATATAACCGGTGCACTCAGTATGTTCTTCACGTCTTTCACCTGTGCGGTGACTGGTATTCAGTAGCTGGTGGTGTGCCTTTTCATTTTAACTCCCTAGTGTTGCCCCCGACTCCACTGAGAATACTTCATTAGATCATATGTTCAGTTAATTGCGCTCAGCTTCTTTATTATTCCTTAAGACCTCTTCCCACTTCCTTATTTAGTCTTATTATCTGCTCTTTTACAGTCTTGTTCCTCCTGATGAGACTGTCTAGCATTTTCGGTTCATATTTAGTCTTTGCTGTTGCGTCATTCTCGATTATTTTGCTCAGTCTCTCTCTTTATCTCTCTATTTACCCAATACGCGTTTGTTTCTCCATTCTTCTCACTTCTGTTTTCTGTTGTCCTTCACTTTCTCTACTTTGTTGACGATATTCCAGGTCGTATCTGTGCCTCTCCTATCTTTGGGTGAACCACGGTTTGCTTGCATATGTGCTCTCCTATATGTGGTTGCAGGGGTTGAGTCATAGCTCCTGGCTCCGCCTCTTCACTGGCCGCTACTAGGTCTACTCTCTCCTGGCTTCAAAGGAGTTATCGTACTTCTTCTTAAAGCTATGTATGGATCCCGCCTCTGTATCTTCAGTCTCCAGATTGTTCCGCTTCCTGACAACTATAAGGTTGAAGAGGTACTTCTTAACATCTTTATGACTCACTTTCTGAGTTTTCAACTTCCAGCTGTGTCTCCAAGATGCTGTGTCTCCAAGATGCTGTGTCTCCAAGATGCTGTAACGTCTGGAATGCTACATTCAGGTCACCCCTCACTCTTATTTGTTATTCCATCTGCATTGGTGTACCATATCTTCAGATTCTTTTCCCTTATCTTGTTCCGGTTCATGGGTTTCTGGATTCCTTGTTCTTGCTAATGGGTCAGAGGGTGGAACGGCTTGGTATGGGTTGGTGTATGGATGGGGAAGGGGGGGATTTTGTGAGAGGCTGTGGTGAGGAAAGGTTTTGTGGTGGGGGAAATGGAGACTGTGGTTGTGGGGTACGGTCTGTTTTGGGTTATTATCATCATGACTCACGAAATAGTAATAACACTCTTGCAAGCAATCCACGGAACGGGCGGGGTTTGAACCCATGGCTTTAGGTTTTACGACTCACACGCCATGGGTTCAAACCCCACCCGTTCCGTGGTTTGTGTTATTGTGCTTGGGTGGGAGGGGAGGCTAGGTATTGAGGGAGGTGTGTGAGTGGTTGTTCCTGGTGGTCCCTCAGAGACTGAGCTTCCATGGCCGCCTCTGTGCCCTCTGTCTCAATTGCTCCGGTTTGTTTCTTTTTCTGCTACAGTCGAGGTACATCGGTGATATTTTTCTGTGTCCTTTAATCATGGTTTCCATTGCATGATATCGACTCATACCATAACTGTCGTGAGGATTAATTTACCTGGGTGGCTTCTTCCCCTTTTCTCGAGTACCTCTCTGTCACCTAGGACGTATCCCTCCCACCCATTATTGTGATATAATTTCTCTGATTTTCCTTTGCCTGTTATATATCGTCGTAACTCTTTCAGTCTTCTGAAGCCCGTGAAACCTCTCTTTCTCTCTCTCCACTTCCCACTTCCTTTCCCTCCATATTTATTTATCACATTTCAGCAACTCCTTTGCTGTTCCCTTTATCATCTCCTGCACCTATTAGTTGTCTGATAACTTCTGCAAAGGCCTTATTATCCCCTTTCATTATTTCAGTCCCTTCACCTTCCCTTGCTGTTCCTGCTCCCACCACATTGCCCCTTTCCTTCCTCATCTTCATTTCCTACTTTAGCCCCTTCAGTTACTTCTCCAGGCTTTGTACCTTTGCCTCAGCTGATCCGGCACTAACTTTAGGTATCTGTCCAGCTCCCTCTTGAAGACAACCAGGGGTCTATTGGTAATTTCCCTTATGGCTGGTGGGAGGCTGTTGAACAGTCTTGGGCCCCGGACACTTATCATGTTTTCTCTTAGTGTACTAATGACGCCCCTAATTTTCACTAGGGGTATGTTGCATCGCCTGCCAAGTCTTTTGCTTTCGTAGGGAGTGATTTTTGTGAGCAGATTAGGGACCAGTCCCTCCAGGATCTTCCAGATATAGATTATGATGTATCTCTCTCGCCTGCGCTCCAATGAGTACAAGTCAAGTGCTTCCAAGCATTCATAGTAGTTAAGGTGTTTGATGGAACTTATATGTACAGTAAATGTTCTCTGTACATTATCTAGATCTGCAATTTCACCTGCCTTGAATGGAGATGTTAATGTACAGCAGTATTCCAGCCTAGAGAAAACAAGTAATTTAAAAAGGATCATCATTGGCTTAGCATCTCTTGTCTTGAATGTTCTCATTATCCATCCTATCAGTTTCCTCGCAGATGGGATAGTGACACTGTTGTGGTCCTTGAAGGTGAGATCCTCAGATATTACCACTCTCAGGTCCTTCACATTACTTTTCCGCTCTATTGATATACCTTTGATATACCTTACCTTTGATATACCTTTGAAGAGTTTCGAGAGTTTATCTACTCTCTGAGCCCGGTCATGGGCCAGGCTCGTCTGGTGCTTGCCTGGTCAACCAGGCTGTTGCTGCTGGAGGCCCGCTGCCCCACATATCCATCACAGCCTGGTTGATCTGACACCCGATGAAGATACTTGTCCAGTTTCCTCTTGAAGGCTTCTACACTGGTTCCAGACGTGTTTCGGATATCTTCTGGTAAGATGTTGAATACTCTGGGACCCCGGATGTTAATACAGTGCTCCCGTATTGTGTGATTAGAGTTTGTAATATACTCAGTCCTAGCTATTATTTCCTCCAGTTTTCCATAACGGAGTAGTTGGAATTTGTCTTCATTGAACATCATATTGTTCTCCGTTGCCCATTGGAAAACTTGGTTTATATCTTCTTGGACATTTGCCGTGTCCTCAATGGATGACAAACTCATGCAGATCCTAGTATCATCTGCAAAGGATGATACGGTTCTATGGTTTACATCTGTCTATGTATAAGGATGAGGGTCGAGTACTGTGCCTTGTGCAACAGAGCTCATCATTATGGCAGCTTCCGATTTAACTCTGTTTACCACTACTCTTTGTGTTCGATTGGTAAGAAAGTTGAAGATTCTTCTGCCTACTTTGCCAGTTATCCCTTTAGCACGCATTTTGTGTGCTATTACAAAATGATCGCACTTGTCAAAGGCTTTTGCAAAATCTGTGTATACTACATCTTCATTCTGTTTGTTTTCCAGTACATCCAAGACCATATCATAGTGGTCCAGAAGTTGCAAGAGGCTGGAGCGACCTGCTCTAAAACCATGTTGCCCTGGGTTGTGCAATTGTTCGGAGTCCAAGCGGTTTGCAATCCTGCTTCTTAGAACTCTTTCAAAGATTTTTACGATGTGGGACATTAAAGCTATTATGTCTATAGTTCTTAGCTACTGCTTTGCTGCCACCTTTATGGAGTGGGGCTATATCCGTTGTTTTTAGTGACTGTTAGTTACCATTTTGTCCTAGGCACATGTCGATTAGACACTAGGCCTGTTGTATGTGTGTGTGTGTGTGTAAGGAAACACTTCGAAATGTTTCCGCCCCGCAGGGAATTGAACCCGGGCCCTCTGTGTGTGAAGCGAGAGCTTTAGCCACCAAGCCACCGGGGAATCTCACCTGTGTCTGTGCTCCTTCTCCATAGCAGGCAGGAGTAATAACGGCTGCTCTTATATCTTTGCCATTCCCTGGGCCGATCCATACTCCAGTGATGGCCTAATTTGTAAGTACTGTTGTAACAACATACAAGGAACTTATAGTGACAAGAAAACTGACGGTGGCGGCAGCGAAATGGACCAAATATAACCAAAATAGGACGACTGGCATTCAAATATCAGACCCGCTACCAGACGTACAACCAGACAAGCGATGTTTTCCACCACACTGATGTAACTGACCTCCATATCAACTGACCAGTGTGGAATGGGAGGGAACCATAGGAGAAAACGCCAAATCTAACGACAAAACTCCAAGGAATCTGTCAGGTTGTAGTGTTGTTTTTTTCCCTCAGTGCTTTTAAAAATGGCTGAAACATCACCTCTACGAGGACCAATCATCAACACGACGCAGCCCCGATAGATGGGATTGATGAGGCTTTGGACAGATAACGCCATTGATTAACATCCTGTCCCTGTCCACCCTGTCGATTCCTCTCAGTATTTTATGTTATCATATTCCCCCTGTTCCTTCTGTCCTCCAGTGTCGTCAGGTCGACTTACCTTAACCTTTCCTCGTAGGACATGCCCCTTAACTCCGGGACTAGTCTCGTTGTAAACTTTTGCACTTTCACTAATTTCCCGACGTGCTTGGCCAGGTGTGTGTTCAAAACTGGTGCTGCATACTCCAATATGGGCCTGACGTACACGGTGTACAGAGTCCTGATCGACTCCTTACTGAAATGTCGGAATGCTATTTTTAGGTTTCCTAGTCGCCCGTATGCCACAGCAGTTATTTGGTTGATGTGATTCACAGGAGATGTGTTTGGTGTTATACTCATCCCAAGATCCTTTTATTTGAGTGAGGTTTGTAGTCTTTGGCCCCCCTGAGGTCTTCTTTGGCCTTCCTTGATCTTCATGATTTCGCACTTGGCGGGCTTGAACTCCAGACGCCAGTTTTTGGACCAGGCCTGCAGCCTGTCAGATCCCTTTGTAGTCCTGCCTGGTCCTCCTCCGATTGAATTCTCCTCATTAACTTCACATCGTCTGCAAACAGACACTTCTGAGTCTATTCCTTCCGTCCTGTCGTTCACATATACCAGAAACAGCACCGGTCCTAGGACCGACCCCTGTGGAACCACGCTCGTCACAGGCGCCCACTCTGACACCTCGTCGCGTACTATGACTCGCTGATGCCTTCCTGTCAGGTATTCTCTGATCCATTGCAGTGCCTTCCCTGTTATACCTGCCTGGTCCTCCAGCTTTTGCACTAATCTCTTCTAGGTGCTCTACCTCTTCTGATAATCTTCATGACTTTGCATACTATGCATGTCAGTGACACTGGTCTGTAGTTTAGTGCTGCGTGTCTGTCTCCGTTTTAAAAATTGGGACTACATATGTTGTTTTTTATACCTCAGGGAGCTGCCCTGTTTCGATAGACATGTTGAAGATTGTTGTTAGTGGTACACATAGTGCCTTTGCTCCCACTCTCAGGACCCACAGAGAGAGGTTGTCCGGTTCCATGGCCTTTGAGGTATCTAGTTCCCTTAGCAACATCCTCACCTCTTCCTCGGTTGTATGTATTATTATTATTATCAAGTGGGAAGCGCTAAACCCGTAAGATTATACAGCGCCTGTGGGGGGGATAAGGAAGGTATTCAGGCTTAATTCAGGGAACTGGAGCACAGATCCAATTCCCTAGATCAAGAGCCCCTCATCAGCATCAAGGAACCTTCCTTGAGGGGAATTGTATGTATTGTGTCTAGCACTTGGTGTACCCCACCTCTCCCTGTTTCAGGAGTCCTTTTTGAAACCACTGTTGTCTCATGTTGAGCTCCTCACATACTGCTCTGTCATTTCTTGTGATCTCGCTTCCTTTCCTCGGCCTGATCACCTGGTCCTTGACTGTTGTTTTCCTCTTGATGTGACTGTACAACAGTTTTGTGTATGTGTGTATGTTTGCGTGTGTATGCGTGCGCGTGCGTGTTTGTTCATCTGGCCATCTACACTCAAGAGTTTTTTCGACTGCATTTACAGCTGCAATACGACGTCCAGAAAAAGCATTATTCGCTATTCATCGACATTAATAAATAGTTTGACCTTAGCAACCTTCAGTTAATCAGAGATACAATTCACAAACCCGTCATTCCAAAGTTAAAGTCTATGCAATATGAGACTCATCTAGTTGTCCCTACTACTTGCTGATCTTTGAATCATCTAATCAACAATGCAAAGTCTCAGAAATAAAATAGTGTCTGGCTTCACCTAATCCGGTACCATCGGGGTTGGGTGTTTTAAACACTGAAGTTCCAGTTTTTCTTCGTCCGTCATTCTTCCAAGTTCTCAGAAAGATTCGAGGCAGTAGAAGCTGGTCCATCGAGATCTCATGATTCGATCAACCCCTCTGTATTCCTTTCTGTGTATACAAGAACTCCTTGCACAGTGAAGTACACAAATTTTGGTTATATTTGTGAAAATGAATATACAGTGGACCCCCGGATTACGTCATTATTTCGTTCCAGAATGCTGTTCAAGTGCCGTTACCGAACGAATTTGTTCCCATAAGGAATAATGTAAATTAGATTAGTCCTTTTAGACCCCCAAAAATACACTTACAAAAGCACTTACAAAAATACACTTACATAATTGTTCGAGTTGGGAGCAGTACGTAATCCGGGGGTCCACTGTATATACATTTATATATATATATATATATATATATATATATATATATATATATATATATATATATATATATATATATATATATATATATATATATATATATATATATATATATATTATATTGAAACCACGAACGAGTGGTATTGATCAATAACAACACTGCACTAGCCAAGGACTCGAACCCATGTTGACTGACCCGCCTCATGGTGAGCCAGAACTACAGGACGCCTTAAACCGCATGACCACCTAATCCTACAAGAATGGCGCAGCCAACAGAGCTAGCTGTTTTACCGTCATCCGAGGACATACTGCTGGCTGCGCCATTCTTGTAGGATTGGGTGGTCATGTGATTTAAGGCGTCATGTAGTTCTGGCTCACCATGAGGCGCAGCACAACATGGGTTCGATTCCTGGCTATGTGAATATTGATATATATATATATATATATATATATATATATATATATATATATATATATATATATATATATATATATATATATGTCGTGCCGATTAGGTAAAACTTGCGATTTTGGCTTAAATAGCAACGCTCTTCTTGCTATATAAGACAAGCGAAAATTTGTGTATGCAATAATTTCGCCAAAATCATTCTGAACCTAACGAAAAAAATATATTTCATTGTGTTTGTTTATTATTAAATTAATGTTAACGTATCTAAAATATATTTAGTTGGGTTAAGCTAAATTAAATTGCGCTTGTTGTAATAAGGTTAGGTAGGTTTTCAAAGTTTCTCTTAGTACAAAATTATAAATTTTTACATTAACATAAATGAAAAAAATATATCTTTAAACGTATAAGAGAAATTTTTAGAAAGGACTTAATTTTAAATGAGTTCTTGCTAATTGACCAGTTTTACCTAATCGGCACGACATATATATATATATATATATATATATATATATATATATATATATATATATATATATATATATATATATATATATATATATATATTTGCGAACAACTGACACAAAATGCAAAACAACCACAGGGTTGTTTTGTATTGCAATCAACCCATCACTAGGAGTGTGCAATCTTGCAGAAATGAGAAGAAAATCTAAGGAGATTCGTTCAGAATGTTTTTTTATTCTCGAATACAGTGAGTGAGTGAATGTGTGTGTGAGTGCACCTTCATAGGCATGTAACCAGACGGTTACAATGCCTATGAAGGTGCGCAGCTAGCAGCTTAGTTAGGAGTTATCTGCAGGCAAGGGTAGTCACCTGGAAATCTTCAACACAGGTATAAAGAACAAGGCAAGTTCCTCAATCGTAGAATGTTGCCGTGATAGTAACTCTGTCCTTGTGGTTAACAAAAAAAGGAAATTACGAATCGGACAAGGAGTCATTCACATGATAGGCTAAAGGCTTTTAAAAGGAATGGTGATGACTAAATATTACCTTATAAACATAATTGTATCCAATTCTGGATAAAAGTTAAAAATCCTAACAAGGGTATAACTCTTGTCTCTATTAAAGTAAGAAAAAAAATTAAACATAAAACAACTCATCAAGAGTAGAGCTCTATACTTACAGACTTGAGGGCAGAGAGCAAAGTGACTCTACTCCGCCAGCAAGGGTTCATTGTTGACTCTCACCCGGTTAATGACGGGGAAGGTAAAGGTAACTGCTCGCATACCCCTTTCTGTACAGGCATACTGCCCGTCATACTTCCTCCGCCAGTCATTCAGTCTTCCACTGAAGCTCACACACATACAACAGGCCTAGTGTCTAATCGACATGTGCCTAGGACAAAATGGTAACTAACACACGCACACATCATGGAACATACAAGTGCTGAGGCAGAGGTGGCAAATCTTCAGAGGATAGGGAAGTAGGCAAGGGACAAAATACAGCAGGTGAAGCTGATCCTTGCATCATATACGGAACTTGACTGGATATTGAAAACGAAAACTCTTTTTGAGGGAGCCCAGAAGATATCATCATGTGTACCTCGATCGGGACAGAACGTTGCAGAAGAGAGAACAACTGAAGGAGAGAATAAGAAACAGTGGAAGGCAGGTAGAAGAGCAAGTGCACGTAATGACAGGTGCAAAAGAGCACCCTGGAGGGAGACATCATGCTCAGCCTCACCATGTGAAAGTCCTGCCTCACGGAAAACACCAGAGCCCTGCGTCAAGGGGAACATCAAAGCCCTGCCTCAAAGGGAACACCAAAATCCTGCTTCAGGGAGAACATCAAAGCCCTGCTTCAGGGGAACATCAAAGCCCTGTCTCTGGAGGAACATCAAAGTTCTGCCTCAGAGGAACCTCAAAGCCCTGCCTCAGGGAGAACATCAAAGCCTTGTCTCAAGGAAAACATCAAAGCCCTGCCTCAGGGAAAACATCAGAGCCCTGCCTTAGGATGAACACCAGGTTCTGACACTAATAGTCCCTCAAAATTAAACCCATTATACACACACAACCCGCACATAGAAAAGAGGAGCTTACGACGACGTTTCGGTCCGACTTGGACCATTTACAAAGTCACACTAACACACAGAACAGGTAGAAGGGGTATTTATAGGCAGCAGACAGGGAAGGGCACAAGAGAGTGGTGGAGTAATAGGGGAAGTAATAGTGCTTTCCTCTCCCATTACATTGTTAAATGCTCCAAACTTCAGAACACCCGTGACTTAACCTGATTCCTTCCCCTTCTATCTCTTTCCCCTTCTCCTCTCTCTTTCTTTGAGGTTAATGAAGAGCTTGGGGAAAGCGATCACAAATCACTTAGTTTCAATATATCATGGAATTACCCAGATAACTGCAATCAAGTCCCTGTTCCAGACTTTCGCTTAGCCGACTTCATGGGGCTGAGAAATTACCTAGGTGGGCTAAATTGGGATGACCTGACTATGGGTCAGGTAGGTGGTTTTGGTTGCCAATATGACGTTTTCCAGAGCATAGTTCTAGCTGCCCAGACAACTTTTGTTCCGAGTAGGGAAATTAGATCTAATAAAAATGATCCTAAATGGATGAACAATAGATTAAAACATCTCATTGGTCAAAAGAGAGGCATATATAGGCGTATCAAAAGAGAGGATGAACAGATAAGAAATCAATATTTTCAATTAAAGAGAGAAATAAAAAAAGGAATAAGAAAAGCAAAAAGGGATTATGAGGCAAAGGTCGCAAGGGATTCGAAGACTAACCCAAAAGAGGTCTTTCAGGTATAC
Source organism: Cherax destructor (assembly GCA_009830355.1). Classification (NCBI taxonomy): domain Eukaryota; kingdom Metazoa; phylum Arthropoda; class Malacostraca; order Decapoda; family Parastacidae; genus Cherax; species Cherax destructor. The sequence continues at coordinate 11,900 of WNWK01045073.1, forward strand.
AGAAGCAAGATTAGGGACAAGATAGGCCCACTTAAGAGTAACTCAGGACAGATCACGGACAGTGATAAGGATATGTGTGAAATTTTCAATACTTACTTCCTCTCAGTTTTTACTCAGGAAGATACTGGCGGAATTCCAGAAATAATAAATTATGTAGAACAGGAAGATAATAGACTATGCTCGATTGGGGTAACTAGTGACATGGTCCTCAGGCAAATAGAGAAAATGAAACCTAACAAATCCCCAGGCCCTGATGAACTGTTTGCAAGAGTTTTAAAGGAATGTAAAGAGGAACTTAGCAAACCTTTGGTAAAGCTTTTCAATTTATCACTACAAACTGGCATAGTGCCAGACAAGTGGGAAAGGGCAAATGTAATACCTATTTACAAGGCAGGTGACAGGTCCTTAGCTTCGAAGTATAGACCAATAAGCCTTACCTCCATAGTTGGTAAATTTATGGAATCAATAATTGCCGAGGCAATTCGTAGCCATCTTGAAAGGCATAAATTGATTAATGAATCTCAACACGGTTTTACTAAGGGGCGTTCCTGTGTTACGAATTTACTAACTTTTTTCACTAAGGTGTTTGAGGAGGCAGATCATGGTAATGAATATGATATTGTGTAAAGGGACTTCAGTAAGGCTTTCGATAAAGTTCCACATCAGAGGCTACTGAGGAAACTTAAGGCACACGGAATAGGAGGATAATTTTTTTCCTGGGTAGTGGCATGGTTGACAGATAGGCGGCAGAGAGTTTGCATAAATGGAGAGAAATCAGAAGGGGGCACGCCTCAAGCGGTGGTTTACAGGGGTCAGTTTTGGGCCCCTGTTGTTTACAATTTACATAAACGACATAGATGAGGGAATAAATAGCAACATAAGCAAATTTGCTGATGACACCAAAATAGGCCGTCCAATTCATTCTAATGAGGACATTAGAGCACTCCAGGATGATTTGAATAGACTGATGCAGTGGTCGGATAAGTGGCAGATGCAGTTTAATGTAGACAAATGCAAAGTTCTAAATGTTGGGCAAGACAATAACCATGACACATATAAACTGAATAATGTAGATCTTAATACTTGTGATTGCGAGAAGGATATAGGAGTTCTGGTTAGTAGTAATCTGAAACCAAGACAACAGTGCATAAGTGTTCGCAATAAAGCTAACAGAATCCTTGGCTTCATATGAAGAAGTATAAATAATAGAAGACCTCAGGTTGTTCTTCAACTCCATATATCTTTGGTTAGGCCTCATTTAGATTATGCTGCACAGTTCTGGTCACCGTATTACAGAATGGATATAAATGTACTGGAAAACGTACAGAGGAGGATGACAAAGTTGATCCCATGTATCAGAAATCTTCCCTATGAGGATAGATTGAGGGCTTTGAATCTGCACTCTCTAGAAAGGCGTAGAATTAGGGGAGATATGATTGCGGTGTATACATGGAAAACAGGTATAAATAAAGGGGATGTAAATAGCGTGCTGAAAATATCCAGCCAAGACAGGACTCGCAGCAATGGTTTCAAGTTGGAAAAGTTCAGATTCAGGAAGGATATAGGAAAGCACTGGTTTGGTAATAGAGTTGTGGATGAGTGGAACAAACTCCAGAGTACCGTCATAGGGGCTGGGAGGTTGTGTAGTTTTAAAAATAGGTTAGATAAATATATGAGTGGGTGCGTGTGGGTGTGAGTTGGTTCTGACTAGCTTGTGCCACTAGGTGAGATGCCGTGCTCCTTCCTTAAGTGAATGTAACCTGACCTGGCTGGGTCGGGGCATTGACTTAAGCCGGTTGGAGACTTGGAAGTGCCTCGCATGGGCCAGTAGGCCTGCTGCAGTGTTCCTTCTTTCTTATGTTCCTATGTTCTCTGTATTTCTCCTTGTATTTGTCCTTCTTTATTTTATTTTCTACATTTTTCCCCCTCTGTGTTCTTGTTCTTACCCTATGCGGGCCGCCAGCTGTATTGCAGTGCTCCTCTCTCCCAGAATATGACTGACTCCACTACTACTGCTTCCACTACCACTACTATTTCCCCTATTACTCCACCACTCTCTTGTGCCCTCCCCTGTCTGCTGGATATAAATACCCCTTCTACCTGTTCTGTGTGTTAGTGTGACTTTGTAAATGGTCCAAGTCGGACCGAAACGTCGTCGTAAGCTCCTCTCATCTATGTGCGAGTTGTGTGTGTATTGTTCCAGTCACGGCATTGTGCCTTTTTTGTTATTTAAACCCATTATCTTACTTAAACACAATAACTAAAAAAAAACTGACCCCATCCAGGATTCTTTCTCACAATTCCCATTATCACAACCCCACCCTCACCCACCCCAACCAATCCCTTTCCAGTGCAACATTCATTTCACAAGCAGCCCCTTCCCTCATCACAACCCCCTCCCCCATACCCACTCGTTCCATGATCCTTGGACAAAAACCAGGAGAACAGGACCCCGAAAACATGAACACAGAGATAGAAAGAAAACAAGAAAACGCATCCAGAAATTGTAGCAATAGCAGATACTAAGCTCGTGGAGGTAATTACAGAAGTGTTTTTTCCTGAAGGATATCAAATACTGAGTAAGGACAGAGGAAACACAGAGGGTGGAGTAGTGCTGACATTCAAAGACAGAGTACAGTCTAAGGGTCATAGACTGCAAACCTTACTCAAGGAAAAGTATCTTGGGGTGAGTATAATGCCAAGCACATCTCCTGAGGCGTACATCAACCAAATAACTGCTGCAGCATATGGGCGCCTGGCAAACTTAAGAATAGCATTTCTACACCTTAGTAAGGAATCGTTCAAGACTCTGTACACTGTGTACGTCAGGCCATTATTGGAGTATGCAGCACCAGTCTGGATCCCACAACCGGACAAGCACTTCAAGAAATTAGAGAAGGCTCTAAGGTTTGCAATAAGACTAGTCCCGGAGCTAAGGGGGATGTTCTACGAGGAGGGTTAAGGGGAAAAC
>WNWK01045074.1:0-14869 GCA_009830355.1 Cherax destructor
TGCCATATATAACAGGGCGCCGCCCCTTCTTCCTAATTATGTCTATTGCTGTCCTGTACCTTCTAACTAAATCCTCACTTCTACGCTTGCCTACATCATTGCCTCCAGCACTGAGGCAGATAATAGGATTGATCCCATTACCGTTCATGATGTTGTCAAGCCGGCTAACAATATCCTCCATCCCAGCCCCAGGAAAGCAAACCCTCTGTCTTCTACTCCTATCCTTCAAAAAGAATGCCCTATCCATATACCTAACCTGGCTATCCCCAACAACAACAATGTTTTTACCTTCCTTGGTGTCGTTCGTCGTGACGTTCCCAGTAGTCGACTCACATTCATCGGGTAGCACGGAGAAGGCATTCGATGTTTCCACAACAGTCTCTTTCTTCTTCATCGTTTCTAACTCTCCATTCGTTTTCTTGATCTTCAACTTCGTTCCATGAAGTCCGGCCAATGCCCTGGTTCCCTTCTTGACCTGAGGACTCACAACAGGAGGACTACTACGAATCCTCTTGTTTTCCTCCGTCAATCGCCGTATCTCAAGCTTCGCTACCCTCAATTCCTCCTTAAGCTGCTGGTAAAGTTGCTCAATGGACGGCATCTTGGTTCACTTCACAGAGCAAAAGTGGTTCAGTCCACAGAGAACCCTAGACACGTCCTCTCTGAGCTAAGTACAGATCACCTCTGAGCTAAGTACAGATCACCTCTGAGCTAAGTACAGATCACCTCTGAGCTAAGTACAGGTCACCTCTGAGCTAAGTACAGATCACCTCTGAGCTAAGTACAGATCACCTCCAGCTAGGTATATTTATACTTGTACCTAGTTTGTTGAATCTTATTGTTTCCAGCTGGCCCAGTGGCTAACGTATCTGTCTTGAGTTTTATGACTCTCTGACCGTGGGTTCTATCCCAGCCCGTTGTATGGTTTGTTTGCAGTCGTGTCATTACAATTTCGTGAATCAAAATAGCTTTATTAAAAAGAAAGATTTTATGAAAAATAACTCACGAATTCACAGTCAACCTGATTTGTAAAATAAACAAGAGCAGTGCAGGAGGGGTGGGTGTCCTAATGGGAGACAAGTTAAATAACGAATGGAAGACAAGTTAAGTAATGAATTATTGCGACCCCAGAAATGGCCCCAATGTTGTATATATATAAACTTATAATGTATATTTTTCATTTTCTATAATTTTATATTGCTGATATTCTCGATAATAGCTAAATCGTTAATATCTTGCTTTTTATTATTATTGGACATATATTTGACATTATTTGACTTAGCTTTTGTAATAGGTAGGATGTAGCATTATAAATTGTGCTCATGTTTGTAGTAGCTGCCTTGGAGTTGGCAAACTACCGATTATGACACTACGCTTGTTATGTTGTCGGCGTCTAGTTCCTGGGAAGCAGTCACGTGATTCCGCCTGAGGTGGGTGGCTGCTTCTCCTTCCTCGAGAGCAATGTTGGATAACTGGACCAGGATACTGACTTTGTTGCAAAAGCCCAGTAACAGGCTGGATGCTAGAAGGGCTATCCTTTCTAGTGTTCACTAGAGATGTCTATTACTAATAGATATCGTGTCATTTTGTAACATGAATGGAAGACAAGTTAAGTAATGAAGGGAAGACAAGTTAAGTAATGAATGGAAGACAAGTTATGGTCACTGAACCAGGTATTGAAAAGTAACTACATATGGAAAAATACCCAGACAAAGACAAGTAACTTGGTGTGGACAGTGAACCACAAGTGTAAAGTATCTGATCATCAGCAACGTAACAGACACAACCACTGTCAATTGAACATAAGAACATAAGAACATAAGAAAGGAGGAACACTGCAGCAGGCCTGTTGGCCCATACTAGGCAGGTCCTTCACAATCCGTCCCACTAACACAATATTTGCTCAACCCAATTTTCAATGCTACCCAAGAAATAAGCTTTGACAATTCTACCCACTCATGCGCGAGTCCCACTCAAATCCAACCCCTCTCACTCATGAATTTATCCAACCTAAATTTGAAACTACCCAAGGTCCTAGCTTCAATAACCCTACTAGGCAGACTGTTCCACTCATCAACTACCCTATTTCCAAACCAATACTTTCCTATATCCTTTCTAAAGAATGACTAAATTAATACATAGCATTAGAAATCTTCCTTACGAAGAAAGATTGAAGACCCTAAAATTACATTCACTTGTAAGACGTAGAATGAGGGGAGACATGATCGAGGTATACAAGTGGAAAATGGGTATTAACAAAGGGGATATAAATAAGGTCTTGAGGATATCTCTCCAAGAGAGAACCCGCAATAATGGATTCAAGTTAGATAAGTTTAGATTTAGAAAGGATATAGGAAAGTATTGGTTTGGAAATAGGGTAGTTGATGAGTGGAACAGTCTGCCTAGTAGGGTTATTGAAGCTAGGACCTTGGGTAGTTTCAAATTTAGGTTGGATAAATTCATGAGTGAGAGGGGTTGGATTTGAGTGGGTAGAATTGTCAAAGCTTATTTCTTGGGTAGCATTGAAAATTGGGTTGAGCAAATATTCTGTTAGCGGGACGGATTGTGATGGACCTGCCTAGTATGGGCCAACAGGCCTGCTGCAGTGTTCCTCCTTTCTTATGTTCTTATGTTCTTAAATCTAAACTTATCTAACTTGAATCCATTATTGCGGGTTCTCTCTTGGAGAGATATCCTCAAGACCTTATTTATATCCCCTTTGTTAATACCCATTTTCCACTTGTATACCTCGATCATGTCTCCCCTCATTCTACGTCTTACAAGTGAATGTAATTTTAGGGTCTTCAATCTTTCTTCGTAAGGAAGATTTCTAAGGCTATGTATTAATTTAGTCATTCTACGCTGAATGTTTTCTAACGAATTTATGTCCATTCTGTAATATGGAGACCAGAACTGAGCTGCGTAATCTAGGTGAGGCCTTACTAATGATGTATAAAGCTGTAATATAACCTCTGGACTTCTGTTGCTAACACTTCTTGATATAAATCCCAGTAATCTATTTGCCTTATTACGTACGCTTAGGCATTGCTGTCTTGGTTTAAGGTTGCTGCTTACCATCACCCCCAAGTCCTTCTCGCAATCTGTATGGCTAAGTTCTACGTTATTTAACTTATAAGTGCTTGGGTTATGGACACTCCCGAGCTTCAGAACCTTGCATTTATCTACATTGAACTGCATCTGCCACTTTTCTGACCACGAATTAAGTTTGTCTAAATCTTCCTGAAGTTCTATGACATCTATGTTTGAATCAATTATCCTACCTATCTTCGTGTCGTCGGCGAATTTGCTCATATCACTAGTAATTCCTCATCAAGGTCATTGATATATATTATAAATAACAATGGGCCTAAGACTGATCCCTGTGGAACACCACTTGTTACAAGTCCCCATTCGGATTTAACCCCATTTATGCACACTCTCTGCTTCCTATTGGTGAGCCATGACTCGATCCATGACAGCACTTTTCCCCAATGCCATGAGCTGCCACTTTCTTTAACAGTCTCTGGTGCGGTACTCTATCAAAAGCCTTACTAAAGTCTAAATAAACAATATCGAATTCTTTATCGTGATCAACAGCCTCAAAAGCTTTACTGAAGAAGGTTAATAAATTAGATAGGCAGGAACGGCCCCTCGTGAATCCATGCAGGGTATCATTAATCAAATTATGGTTATCTAGATGGCTTCTAATAATATCAGCTATAATTGACTCTAGTAATTTGCCTACAATTGAGGTCAGGCTTATTGGGCGGTAGTTTGACGGTAGTGACTTGTCCCCTGCTTTAAAAATAGGAATTACATTAGCCATCTTCCACATATCAGACACTACACCTGTTTGAAGAGATAAATTAAAAATGTTAGATATTGGTTCACAGAGTTCCATTTTGCATTCCTTAAGAACCCTTGCAAAAAGCTCATCAGGACCCGGCGATTTATTTTGTTTCAGTCGGTCCAGCTGTTTCATAATCATTTCGCTAGTGACTGTGATATTACATAATTTATCTTCTTCTGGGCCTCTGTAAAAATTAATTACTGGGATATTATTAATGTCTTCCTGTGTGAAAACCGAGAGAAAATAATTATTAAAAATAGAGCACATATCATTCTCCTTGTCAGTAAGATGCCCAAAGTTATTTTTTAGGGGACCTATCTTATCCCTAACTTTTGTTAGTGAGTTAATGGCTGTTTTTATTCACAAAAAATAAGTTGTAACTCTACATGGATTGACAAATAAATAATAACTAACTATAATTCATAGCATGACTCAAATTATAATAAAAAAATACATAAGGACATACGAGAAAGAACAAACACAACAAACTTCACGGTAAACATCTACAAGGTTGTCTTCCCGCGCCTTCCTCGCCACCACTCTTACAACACCTGGAAGTAATAATGAAAAGATTTTATTTGGTGACATATATATATATATATATATATATATATATATATATATATATAGTATATAAAGTACCGGTAATTAATGTTGTCAACGAGTCACCATAGTGGTTAAAAGCTGCATTAATTCATTCATGAAAATAGCCTTTACTCCTCTGTTTCCTACGTCTGAGTTGCCTAATAATATTTCTGGCCAGAAGAGACTGTCCAGCAACTTTTTTCCGCAACTGTACATTCAGAACTTTACTTTCCATGTTCCTTCTGTCAGAAGTGTTCTTGTTTCTTCCTCCTATATATTTTACAATTAATTTCTCGACTCTCATATTTCCTCTCTTCGTAACTCCTTCTTGACTGTCTTCGTAATCTCTGCTTCTCTCATACTAAACAGATTTCTATTCTTCCAAACTAATTTCTTTGCTTTCAAAGTATTTTCAGTATTCAAAATTCTAATACTTTCTTTTTTCTATATATCAAACTTGCTTTTCGTTAGGCTAATATCCTTAGCAATAATCTAGTTCATACTTCTGTCACTAACGCTTATGGTGTTTACTCAATTTCCTGCCCCTCTTGTCCTCTCCGGTATTTTTGTAAACCTGTCAGCTCACTTTAGTGAAGCTGTCAGCTCACTTTAGTGAAGCTGTAAGTTTTCTTTATAGCAGATTTAATTCTTTTCCGTCATGTCAGAGATAACAGCCACCCTGGTAACTGATACAATTATATAACCTTTCGCCTTCAAAGGCTCCGTCTTGTCGCATAAGCCCTTAAACAATATTCCGAACATGAATCTTAGTCCAATGAATTTTCTTAATCTTAGTTGTCTTCTTACTTTCCATTTTCTTGTCTCCTTTTCTTTCCTAGTTTGGGCCAGTTGACCTACTGTAGTACTTCCTGGTGTTTGGGCCAGTTGACCTACTGTAGTACTTCCTGGTGTTTGGACCAGTTGACCTACTGTAGTACTTCCTGGTGTTTGGGCCAGTTGACCTACTGTAGTACTTCCTGGTGTTTGGGCCAGTTGACCAACTGTAGTACTTCCTGGTGTTTGGACCAGTTGACCTACTGTAGTACTTCCTGGTGTTTGGGCCAGTTGACCTACTGTAGTACTTCCTGGTGTTTGGACCAGTTGACCTACTGTAGTACTTCCTGGTGTTTGGACCAGTTGACCTACTGTAGTACTTCCTGGTGTTTGGGCCAGTTGACCTACTGTAGTACTTCCTGGTGTTTGGACCAGTTGACCTACTGTAGTACTTCCTGGCGTTTGGGCCAGTTGACCTACTGTAGTACTTCCTGGTGTTTGGGCCAGTTGACCTACTGTAGTACTTCCTGGTGTTTGGACCAGTTGACCTACTGTAGTACTTCCTGGTGTTTGGGCCAGTTGACCTACTGTAGTACTTCCTGGTGTTTGGGCCAGTTGACCTCCTGTAGTACTTCCTTGTGTTTGGACCAGTTGACCTCCTGTAGTACTTCCTGGTGTTTGGGCCAGTTGACCTACTGTAGTACTTCCTGGTGTTTGGACCAGTTGACCTCCTGTAGTACTTCCTGGTGTTTGGGCCAGTTGACCTACTGTAGTACTTCCTGGTGTTTGGACCAGTTGACCTCCTGTAGTACTTCCTGGTGTTTGGGCCAGTTGACCTACTGTAGTACTTCCTGGTGTTTGGACCAGTTGACCTACTGTAGTACTTCCTGGTGTTTGGACCAGTTGACCTACTGTAGTACTTCCTGGTGTTTGGACCAGTTGACCTACTGTAGTACTTCCTGGTGTTTGGACCAGTTGACCTACTGTAGTACTTCCTGGTGTTTGGGCCAGTTGACCTACTGTAGTACTTCCTGGTGTTTGGGCCAGTTGACCTACTGAAGTACTTCCTGGTGTTTGGGCCAGTTGACCTACTGTAGTACTTCCTGGTGTTTAGGACAGTTGACCTCCTGTAGTACTTCCTGGTGTTTGGGCCAGTTGACCTACTGAAGTACTTCCTGGTGTTTGGGCCAGTTGACCTCCTGTAGTACTTCCTGGTGTTTGGGCCAGTTGACCTACTGTAGTACTTCCTGGTGTTTGGGCCAGTTGACCTACTGTAGTACTTCCTGGTGTTTGGGACAGTTGACCTCCTGTAATACTTCCTGGTGTTTAGGCCAATTGACCTCCTGTAGTACTTCCTGGTGTTTGAGCCAATTGACCTACTGTAGTACCTCCTAAACAGTTACTTCTCCCAATTTTACCAACACTACTTTTACTGCTGTTACCTCATTTCTACTAATACCACTGCTGTTACCTTTATTATTTCTATAATTACTGCAGGTTATTCTACTACCACCACCATTACTACCACTAATGTGAATGAATGGTTCAGAGAACCGACGAGTTGGTAAATTAGACACATATGCAACACTTGGGTATCTTTATTGAGGAAACGTTTCGCCACACAGTGGCTTCATCAGTCCATACAAAGGAGAATCGTGAAGAACAGGAGGAGTGTGAGGTTGTCAGGCCCTCAATCTTCAGACGATGTTGTCAGTCCATCAATCTTGAATAGAATAACAGCATATGAGCAGAGGAACCTTATATACTGTAGACAGGAGAGGTGCAGCAGTAGTAGGAGGTGTCACATTTGTTCAATGTGGAAGTAGGTCGTGCCCAAGGAATAGGCAAGCGAAGAAATCCCTGTATTAAGATACCAAGATGTTGCAGTGTCAGACAGGATGTGAATGAATGGTTCAGAGAACCGACGAGTTGGTAAATTAGACACATATGCAACACTTGGGTATCTTTATTGAGGAAACGTTTCGCCACACAGTGGCTTCATCAGTCCATACAAAGGAGAATCGTGAAGAACAGGAGGAGTGTGAGGTTGTCAGGCCCTCAATCTTCAGACGATGTTGTCAGTCCATCAATCTTGAATAGAATAACAGCATATGAGCAGAGGAACCTTATATACTGTAGACAGGAGAGGTGCAGCAGTAGTAGGAGGTGTCACATTTGTTCAATGTGGAAGTAGGTCGTGCCCAAGGAATAGGCAAGCGAAGAAATCCCTGTATTAAGATACCAAGATGTTGCAGTGTCAGACAGGATGTGAATGAATGGTTCAGAGAACCGACGAGTTGGTAAATTAGACACATATGCAACACTTGGGTATCTTTATTGAGGAAACGTTTCGCCACACAGTGGCTTCATCAGTCCATACAAAGGAGAATCGTGAAGAACAGGAGGAGTGTGAGGTTGTCAGGCCCTCAATCTTCAGACGATGTTGTCAGTCCATCAATCTTGAATAGAATAACAGCATATGAGCAGAGGAACCTTATATACTGTAGACAGGAGAGGTGCAGCAGTAGTAGGAGGTGTCACATTTGTTCAATGTGGAAGTAGGTCGTGCCCAAGGAATAGGCAAGCGAAGAAATCCCTGTATTAAGATACCAAGATGTTGCAGTGTCAGACAGGATGTGAATGAATGGTTCAGAGAACCGACGAGTTGGTAAATTAGACACATATGCAACACTTGGGTATCTTTATTGAGGAAACGTTTCGCCACACAGTGGCTTCATCAGTCCATACAAAGGAGAATCGTGAAGAACAGGAGGAGTGTGAGGTTGTCAGGCCCTCAATCTTCAGACGATGTTGTCAGTCCATCAATCTTGAATAGAATAACAGCATATGAGCAGAGGAACCTTATATACTGTAGACAGGAGAGGTGCAGCAGTAGTAGGAGGTGTCACATTTGTTCAATGTGGAAGTAGGTCGTGCCCAAGGAATAGGCAAGCGAAGAAATCCCTGTATTAAGATACCAAGATGTTGCAGTGTCAGACAGGATGTGAATGAATGGTTCAGAGAACCGACGAGTTGGTAAATTAGACACATATGCAACACTTGGGTATCTTTATTGAGGAAACGTTTCGCCACACGTGGCTTCATCAGTCCATACAAAGGAGAATCGTGAAGAACAGGAGGAGTGTGAGGTTGTCAGGCCCTCAACTTCAGACGATGTTGTCAGTCCATCAATCTTGAATAGAATAACAGCATATGAGCAGAGGAACCTTATATACTGTAGACAGGAGAGGTGCAGCAGTAGTAGGAGGTGTCACATTTGTTCAATGTGGAAGTAGGTCGTGCCCAAGGAATAGGCAAGCGAAGAAATCCTGTATTAAGATACCAAGATGTTGCAGTGTCAGACAGGATGTGAATGAATGGTTCAGAGAACCGACGAGTTGGTATTAAACATATGCAACACTTGGATCTTTATTGAGGAAACTTCGCCACCAGTGGCTTCATCAGTCCATACAAAGGGATCTGGACAGGAGAGTGTGAGGTGCAGGCCCTCACTCTTCAGACGATGTTGCAGTATCAATCTTGAATAGAATAACAGCATGAGCAGAGAACCTTATTACTGCTAGACAGGAGAGTGCAGCAGTAGTAGGAGGTGTCACATTTGTTCAATGTGGAAGTAGGTCTGCCCAAGGAATAGGCAAGCGAAGAAATCCTGTATTAAGATACCAAGATGTTGCAGTGTCAGACAGGATGAATGAATGGTTCAGAGAACCGACGAGTTGGTAAATTAGACATATGCAACACTTGGGTATCTTTATTGAGGAAACGTTTCTGCCACACAGTGGCTTCATCAGTCCATACAAAGGAGAATCGTGAAGAACAGGAGGAGTGTGAGGTTGTCAGCCTCAATCTTCGACGATGTTGTCAGTCCATCAATCTTGAATAGAATAACAGCATATGAGCAGAGGAACCTTATATACTGTAGACAGGAGAGGTGCAGCAGTAGTAGGAGGTGTCCATTTGTTCAATGTGGAAGTAGGTCGTGCCAGGAATAGGCAAGCGAAGAATCCCGTATTAAGATACCAAGATGTTGCAGTGCAGACAGATGTGAATGAATGGTTCAGAGAACCGACGATGTGTAACATTCAGACATGGATGCAACACTATCTTATTGAGGAAACGTCGCCACACAGTGCTTCATCATCCATACAAGGAGAATCGTGGAAACAGAGAGAGTTCTCAGTAAAGATCTCAGACGATGTTGTCTAGTCCATCAATCTTGAATAAATAAAGCATAGAGCAGAGAACCTCTATAACTGTAGACAGAGAGTGGCTAGTAGAGGTGTACATTTGCTTCAATTTGGAGAGGTCTCCCAAGTGAAAGCAAGTAGAAACCTCGCATAAGATACCAAGATGTTCAGTGTCAGACAGGATGTGAATGAATGGTCTCAGAGAACGACGAATGGTGTTATTCTATTCAAGATTGATGGACTGACAACATCGTCTGAAGATTGAGGGCCTGACAACCTCACACTCTCCTGTTCTTCACGATTCTCCTTGTATGGACTGATGAAGCCACTGTGTGGCGAAACGTTTCTCAATAAAGATACCCAAGTGTTGCATATGTGTCTAATTTACTAACTCGTCGGTTCTCTGAACCATTCATTCACATCCTGTCTGACACTGCAACATCTTGGTATCTTAATACAGGGATTTCTTCGCTTGCCTATTCCTTGGGCACGACCTACTTCCACATTGAACAAATGTGACACCTCCTACTACTGCTGCACCTCTCCTGTCTACAGTATATAAGGTTCCTCTGCTCATATGCTGTTATTCTATTCAAGATTGATGGACTGACAACATCGTCTGAAGATTGAGGGCCTGACAACCTCACACTCTCCTGTTCTTCACGATTCTCCTTTGTATGGACTGATGAAGCCACTGTGTGGCGAAACGTTTCTCAATAAAGATACCCAAGTGTTGCATATGTGTCTAATTTACAACTCGTCGGTTCTCTGAACCATTCATTCACATCCTGTCTGACACTGCAACATCTTGGTATCTTAATACAGGGATTTCTTCGCTTGCCTATTCCTTGGGCACGACCTACTTCCACATTGAACAAATGTGACACCTCCTACTACTGCTGCACCTCTCCTGTCTACAGTATATAAGGTTCCTCTGCTCATATGCTGTTATTCTATTCAAGATTGATGGACTGACAACATCGTCTGAAGATTGAGGGCCTGACAACCTCACACTCCTCCTGTTCTTCACGATTCTCCTTTGTATGGACTGATGAAGCCACGTGTGGCGAAACGTTTCTCAATAAAGATACCCAAGTGTTGCATATGTGTCTAATTTACCAACTCGTCGGTTCTCTGAACCATTCATTCACATCCTGTCTGACACTGCAACATCTTGGTATCTTAATACAGGGATTTCTTCGCTTGCCTATTCCTTGGGCACGACCTACTTCCACATTGAACAAATGTGACACCTCCTACTACTGCTGCACCTCTCCTGTCTACAGTATATAAGGTTCCTCTGCTCATATGCTGTTATTCTATTCAAGATTGATGGACTGACAACATCGTCTGAAGATTGAGGGCCTGACAACCTCACACTCCTCCTGTTCTTCACGATTCTCCTTTGTATGGACTGATGAAGCCACTGTGTGGCGAAACGTTTCCTCAATAAAGATACCCAAGTGTTGCATATGTGTCTAATTTACCAACTACCACTAATACTACCACTACTATTACTACCACTAATACTACCACCACCACCATTACTACAACTAACACTACCACCACCATTACTACTACTAATACTACCACCACCACCATTACTACCACTAATACTACCGCCATCATTACTACCACTAATACTACCACCACCATTACTACCATTAATACTACCACCATTATTACTACCACTAATACCACCACCACCATTACTACCCTTTATACTACCACCACCATTACTACCACTAATACTACCACCACTATTACTACTACCAATACTACAACCACCATTACTACCACTAATACTACCAACACCATTACTACCACTAATACTACCACCAATACTACCACCACCATTACTACCACTAATACTATCATTACTACCACCAATACTACCACCATCATTACTACCACTAATTCTACCACCACCATTACTACCACTAATACTACCACCACCATTACTACCACTAATACCACTGCCACCATTACTACCACTTATGCTACCACCACCATTACTACCACTAATACTACCACCACCATTACTACCATTAATACTACCACCACCATTACTACACCAATACTACCACCACCATTACTACCACTAATACTACCACCACCATTACTACCACTAATACTACCACCATTACTACCACTAATGCTACTATTACTACCACTAATACTACCACCACTATTACTACCATCATTACTACCACCACCATTACTACCACTAATACTACCACCACCATTACTACCACTAATACTACCATCATTACTACCACTAATGCTACTATTACTACCACTAATACTACCACCACTATTACTACCATCATTACTACCACTAATTCTACCACCACTATTACTACCACTAATACTACCACCACCATTACTACCACTAATACCACCACCACCATTACTACCACTTATACTACCACCACCATTACTACCACTAATAATACCACCACCATTACTACCACTAATACTACCAACACCATTACTACCACTAATACTACCACAACCATTACTTCCACTAATACTACCACTAATACTACCACCACCATTACTACTACTAATACTACCACCACCACCACCATTACTACCACCAATACTAATACTACAATTACTACTACTAATACTACCACTATTACTACCACTAATACTACCACCACCATTACTAACACTAATACTACCACCACCACCATTACTTCCACCAATACTACCACCATCATTACTACCACTAATTCTACCACCACCATTACTACCACTAATACCACCACCACCATTACTACCACTTATACTACCACCACCATTACTACTACTAATACTACCACCACCATTACTACCACTAATACTACCACCACCATTACTACCACTAATACTACCACCACCATTAGTACCACTAATACCACCACTACCATTACTACAACTAATGCTACCATCACCATTTCTACCACTAATACTACCACAACTATTACTACCACCAATACTACCACCACCATTACTACCACTAATACTACCACCACCATTACTTCCACTAATACATAAGAACATAAGAAAGGAGGAACACTGCAGCAGGCCTGTTGGCCTATACTAGGCAGGTCCTTCACAATCCATCCCACTAACAGAATAATTGCCCAACCTAATTTTGAATTCTACCCAAGAAATATGCTTTGAAGATTCTATTAACTCAAGTGCGAGTCCCACTCAAATCCAACCCCTCTCACTCATGAATTTATCCAACCTAAATTTGAAACTACCCAAGGTCATAGCTTCAATGACCCTACTAGGCAGACTGTTCCACTCATCAACTACCCTATTTCCAAACCAATATTTTCCTATATCCTTTCTAAATCTAAACTTATCCAATTTGAATCCAATATTGCGGGTTCTCTCTTGAGAGATATCCTCAAGACCTTATTTATATCCCCTTATTAATACCCATCTTCCACTTATATACCTCGATCATGTCTCCTCATTCTTCGTCTTACAAGTGAATGTAATTTAAGGGTCTTCAATCTTTCTTCATACGGAAGATATCTAATGCTATGAATTAACTTTGTCATTCGTCGCTGAATGTTTTCTAACGAATTTATATCCATTCTGTAAAATGGAGACCAGAACTGAGCTGCATAATCTAGGTGAGGCCTTACTAATGATGTATGAAGCTGTAATATAACCGCTGGACTTCTGTTGCTTACACTTCTTGATATAAATCCCAGTAATCTATTTGCTTTATTTCTTACGCTTAGGCATTGCTGACTTGGTTTGAGGTTGCTGCTACCATAACCCCAGATCCTTTTCGCATTATGTACGGCTGAGTTCAACATTATTAAGCTGGTAGGTGCTAGAGTTATGAACATTCCCGAGCTTTAGAACTTTGCATTTATCTACATTGAACTGCATCTGCCATTTTTCTGACCAGGATTTGAGTTTGTCTAAATCCTCCTGAAGTTCCGTGACATCTACGTATTAATCGATTATCCTACCTATCTTCGTGTCATCAGCGAATTTGCTCATATCACTAGTAATTCCTCGTCAAGGTCATTTATATATATTATAAACAACAACGGCCCAAAACCGATCCCTGTGGAACGCCACTTGTTACAGATCCCCACTCAGATTTAACCCCATTAATGCACACCTCTGCTTCCTATTGGTGAGCCATGACTCGATCCATGAAAACACTTTTCCTCCAATTCCGTGAGCAGCCACTTTCTTTAACAGTCTCTGATGTGGTACTCTATCAAAAGCCTTACTAAAATCCAAATAAACAATATCGAATTCTTTATCATGATCAACTGCCTCAAAAGCCTTACTGAAAAAGTTAATAAATTAGTTAGGCAGGAACGGCCCCTGGTGAATCCATGTTGAGTATCATTAATCAAATTATGCCTATCGAGATGGCTTCTTATGTTATCAGCTATAATCGACTCTAATAATTTGCCTACAATTGAAGTTAGACTTATTGGGCGGTAATTTGATGGTTACGACTTGTCCCCTGCTTTAAAAATAGGAATTACATTAGCCATCTTCCACGTTTCAGACACTACACCTGTTTGAAGAGATAGGTTAAAAATGTTAGTTAAGGGTTCACAGAGTTCAATTTTGCATTCCTTAAGAACCCTTGAAAAAAGCTCATCAGGGCCTGGCGATTTATTTTGCTTCAAACGGTCTATCTGTTTGATAACCATTTCGCTAGTGACTGTGATACTACATAATTTATCTTCTTCAGGCCCACTAAAATACCTAATTCTTGGGATATTATTAGTGTCTTCCTGAGTGAAAAATGAGAGAAAATAATTATTAAAAATAGAGCACATTTCATTCTCTTTGTCAGTAAGATACCCATAATTATTTTTAAGGGGACCTATCTTATCTCTAACTTTTGTTCTATACACCTGGAAAGAACTTTTTGGGTTAGTTTTCAAATCCCTAGCAACTTTAATTTCGTAGTCCCGCTTAGCTTTTCTTATCCCCTTTTTAACGTCCCTCCTAATGTCAATATACTGATTCGTAAGATGACTCTCACCTCTTTTGATACGCCTATAAATTCCTTTCTTGTGCCCTAAAAGATATTTGAGCCTATTATTCATCCATTTTGGGTCATTTCTATTCGATCAAATTTCTTTATATGTGATAAATGTTCTTTGGGCAGCATGTATAGTGTTCAGAAAACTGTCATATTGATAGCTCTCTTCATTACCCCAGTCCACATATGATAAGTGTTCTCTAAGTCCATTGTAATCTGCTAAGCGAAAATCTGGGACCGTTACTGAGTTATTCCTACTATGAAACTTCAGACTGCAGACGACGGGCATTAAACATCTTCAACACACCCAGAGAAGACACTGCTGAGAAGAGATACATAGTCCTTCCCACCAACTCCATTTCCAAACAAGTTTCCAACATTTTTCTAAGACCTCATTCCGAGTATCCACCTCCACATCCACCACCA
>WNWK01045075.1:0-14869 GCA_009830355.1 Cherax destructor
TTGGTTGTCTGAGGACGTGATTCAGTATATTTTGGCTGTCTGAGGACGTGTTTAAATATTCTTGGCTGTCTGAGGACGTGATTCACCATATTCTTGGCTGTCTGAGGACGTGATTCACCATTTTTGGCTGTCTGACGACTTTTTTACCCTTTTTTCTTTCCCGCTGTAAAATATTCTTTAGGCCAAAATTTAAAATTTTACGTACCGTGTTAAAAAAAAAAAAACATGCCTACACGTGTCCCACATTTAATTCAAAATTGATTTGTTATGTGATCCTGAAGATTTTTTTTTAAGTAGTTACCTTTTTTTTTCTCTTGCTCCAATGTCTTTTCTTTATAATTTGAGAACCCTCATTCGCTCTGCTTGAAACTTTCAACGCTGGTGTGCTGTAACTAGGGAAGGACTCGTGCCATCTATTGACATTTGAAGGTGCTCTCTCGGGTCTTAAAGGGATCGTTTCCTATTTTGGTTTGGGTGGAAACCTGAGAAAGCCTCGTCTTTCTGCCCACAGTCCTCAATTCAGGTGTATCCTACGTCACAGGTAGGATACACATTTTTTAACCCAATTGCTACTGCTGTTGTTGCTCAAAAACAAAACAAAAAAAAGAGCAGCGTGAGTAGTGAAGAGAAAAAAAAGGAACATAAGACAAGAACAGTTCTGTCATATTTTATTAAACAATACCACACATATAAAAGACTGAGATGAGACAGTTCTACCCCCTTATTCCCCACCAAAAAAACCCCCACCACACCTTCCCTACCATACCACCACCACCACCACCACCACCACCACCACCACCACCCCCCCACAACTATACTGTCTCCACCACATCTATGCCATTCTATCAGCTATCCATTTCTCCAACACTTCACCATACACCACAACAACACAACAAAAACACACTCACAACAACCACACACACACACACACACACACACACACACACACACACACATAAGTAGCGGGTAACTTTCCTTCGTTGCTTGTATTGTCGTTGGTGCTTGTTGCGTTGGTGGCGTTGATACGCCTGGTGTTAGCGGCGTGTCTGGCGTTGGTCAGGCTCAGACGGGGCCTGGCGTGTCCTAGCTGGCGGCGAGGATGGGGAGGAGGCGAGGGGGGCAGGAAGGCAGGAGGGACAGTAAACCAGGGTCCCTCCGCGTAGTGGATGTTATCGCGCTGAATTTTCTCCTGTAGAGGAGAGAGAACTGTTAGACTGAGGTACCGAAAATCAGGAGACTGTCAGATTCACTGACCCAGGGGGGGAATATCATACACCTGTTAAACCCTGGGTCCTTTATTTGATTGAAAAAGACACAAGAGCAAATACTAGACATATTTAATAGAAAACGTTTGGTCCTGGATCCTTGATCATGTCTAACATATGTTCCAATGTTTATTTACCTTTTTTTTAAAACCAATTTATCGGTACCGGGGTTTATACCACAACTTTATTTAAAAACTTTCACCCAACCAGTGCCTTTTTTTACAATTCAATACCAAATGCTGGTTTTAAAAAACAAAGGTACCCAGGCGTTAGACATGTGTCAATTCCCTCATCTCTGCTATTGATTGCAAAAAAAAGATCCAGACTCACAAAATTGCCAACACGAATGCAGAGCAAACCACGGAACGGCCTGGATCTTTACGACTTTACCGCACCCGTTCCGTGGTTTGCTGATCTGGAACAAAAGTCTGAGAGACAAAGGTAGGAAGCAGTGTATGTGTGTTCACCTTCGAAATTTGAACTCTGACTTGACGAACACAACTACTAGCCACAAAATTAAATTAATAAACCATCCCAGGGTGGTTGAACCCCGGGCAGAGAGTCTCTGACCGCGGGTCATTGTTTCGTGAGTCAAAAATTTGAATTTGAGGTATGATGATAATACGGATGGAATTACTTTTTATTTTATGCTAAGATGGTGTTTTATATATTCAGAAACAACAGCTGGTGTGAATATTCTAGAAACAACAGCTGGTGTTTCAGGTATTCTTGTAACAACAGCTGGTGTGTCAGATATTTTGCAACAACAGCTGGTGTCAGATTATTCTTGAACAACAGCTGGTGTCAGATATTTTTTAAAAAAACCCGGTGTCAGATATTCTTTTAACAACAGCTGGTGTGTCAGATACTGACACTTGGGAAAACGAGACATGTGCAGGGGAGGATATCTTATTGAAGAAACGTTTCGCTCAACGAATGCCTTCTTCACTAATAATAATAATAATAATAATAATAATAATAATAATAATAAAAAATTTTTATTTTATAAGTACATGATGCAACTTTTACAGACCATAGCTGACATCAATGACATACTATTATGAAAACCCTTGTTATGCAGAGCTTTCGGGGAAATTAGGTCAATTTTGTCCCAGGATGAGACCCACACCAGTCGGCAACACCCCGGTACCCATTTTACTGATGGGGGAACATGGACAGCAGGTGACTTACGGAAACACGTTCTAATGTTTTCCAGCCCTCCGGTGATGACCCCCCACCTCAGCGGTTTAGTGAGTGCGCTAGCGATCGGTATGGGACATCTGTAGTTATCTCTGTAGGGGGAAACGTCTCTTCAACAAAATATCGTAACAGCTCCACAGGCGTCGCAATTCACATTGGTTTTAATAGACCATAATTTTTGAAGGGGTTTGGGCCGGTAAGCCAGCGGAAGGCCTCGGTCAGATGACCAAAAACTCCACGGCGGGTCATCTTTACTAAGACCCGCGTCGGAAAAAAACCTGTCCGGTGTCTTGACGAACCACCCCAACCTTGAAATAGCATTTAGAAAATTGCAGAGAGAGAAAATTCCAAAAGTATTCTCTCTCCACTCTCTCTATCTCCTCTATCTCTATCTCACTCATTATATCTCACTTTCATCTCCTCACCATCAAGAACGTGGACTCTGACGAGGTGGTGACGGCGTCACCGGCGCTACAAGATAGTTGCCGGAGCGCTGACGGGCTCGAGCGATAGCCAAAAACTGAGTCCCCCGCCCTGAGCGACGTGTCCCCCCTGCAGGTAGACAGGTGACGTTAGTAGATGACCCCGACCATGTGTCTACCCTGCAGGTAAATAGGTGACTGTTTTAAAATGATCATGAGCGACGTGTCACCCTGCAAAACAGGAGACTGTTAGTAGATGACCATGAGGGGGTCTACCCCAGGTAGACTGTTATTAAATGATCATGAGCGGGTGTCTACCCTGCAAAACAGGAGAGTGTTAGTAAATGACCATGACGATGTGTCTACCCCGCAGGTAGACAGGAGAGGTTAGTGATATTTGAGGGAGGTGTCTACTCTGGGGAAAGGAGATATTTAGAGTGTTAGTAGATGAGCTTGAGGGAGGGGTCTACCCTGCAGGTAGAAGGTGAGTAGAGTATCATAGATGACCATAAATAAAAGTGGTGGAACTTCACATTGGCACTGGCGTCGCCATAATGGCACTGGCGTCGTCATAGGGGACTGGCGTCGTCATAGTGGCACTGGCGTCCATAGTGGCACTGGCGTCGTCATAGTGGGACTGGCGTCGTCATAGGCACTGGGTCGTCATAGTGGCACTGGCGTCGATAGTGGCACCCATAACCCAGCCTAAAACCTTCTCCTCAAGACACTATTTCTAATTTCGGATTACTTTAGTTTTCCTCCTCCCACACCCCTCCTTCCCTTATTCACCCACCTGATGCCCCTCTCCGGCTGGGTGGTGAGTGGGTGGTGGGTCCTGGACCAGCGGACGGGGGGGGGGCGGCGCGGGCGTCACCCACACTGTAGACCAACAGTGGAACGACTCGATAGTAAGCCTCGCTAACTGCCGCTCCCCGTGGGTCCCTGATCTCTATCTCAGGCACTGTGGGAGAGACACTGTGGGTGAGACACTGTAGGTGAGACACTTTTGGGTGAGACACTGTGGGTGAGACACTTGGGTGAGACACTGGGAGTGACACTGTGGGTGATACACTGTGGGTGAGACACTGGGGTGAGACACTGTGGGTGAGACACTGGGAGTGACACTGTGGGTGATACACTGTGGGTGAGACACTGTGGGTGAGACACTGTGGAGAGACACTGTAGGTGGACACGTGGGAGAGACACTGTGGGTGAGACACTGTGGGTGAGACACTGTGGGTGAGACACTGTAGGAGAGACACTGTGGGTGAGACACTGTGGGTGAGACACTGTGGGTGAGACACTGTGGGTGAGACACTGTGGGTGAGCATGGGGGAGACTGTGGGTGAGACACTGTGGGTGAGACACTGTGGGTGAGACACTGTGGGTGAGACACTGTGGGTGAGACACTGTGGGTGAGACACTGTGGGTGAGACACTGTGGGTGAGACACTGTGGGTGAGACACTGTGGGTGAGACACTGTGGGTGAGACACTGTGGGTGAGACACTGTGGGAGAGACACTGTGGGTGAGACACTGTGGGTGAGACACTGTGGGAGAGACACTGTGGGTGAGACACTGTGGGTGAGACACTGTTAGTTACCATTTTGTCCTAGGCACATGGTTATTGGGAGAGACACTGTGGGTGAGACACTGTGGGTGAGACACTGTGGGTGAGACACTGTGGGAGACACTGTGGGTGAGACACTGTGGTGAGACACTGTGGGTGAGACACTGTGGGTGAACACTGTGGGTGACACACTGTGGGTGAGACACTGTGGGTGAGACACTGTGGGAGAGACACTGTGGGTGAGACACTGTGGGTGAGACACTGTGGGTGAGACACTATGGGTGAGACACTGTGGGTGAGACACTGTCGGAGAAACACTGTGGGATAGATACTGTGAGAGAGACACTGTGGGTGAAACACTGTGGGAGAGACACTGTGGGAGAGACACTGTGGGAGAGACACTGTGGGTGAGACACTGTGGGTGAGACACTGTGGGTGAGACACTATGGGTGAGACACGTGGGTGAGACACTGTCGGAGAAACACTGGGGATAGATACTGTGAGAGAGACACTGTGGGTGAAACACTGTGGAGAGACACTGTGGGAGAGACACTGTGGGAGACACTGTGGAGAGACACTGGGTGAGACACTGTGGGTGAGACACTGTGGGTGAGACACTGTGGGAGAGACATTGTGGGTAACACACTGTGGGTGAGACACTGTCGGAGAAACACTGTGGGAGAGACACTGTGGAGAGACACTGTGGGTGAAACACAGTGGCAGAGACACTGTGGGTGGGACACTGGGAGAGACACTGTGGTGAGACACTGTGGGAGAGACACTGTGAGTGAGACGCTGGGTGAAACACTGTGGGTGAGACACTGTGGGTGAGACACTGTGGGAGAGACACTATGGGTGAGGCGTCTCACTGTGGGAGAGACACTGTGGGAGAGATACTGTGGGTGAGACACTGTGGGAGAGACTCTATGGGGAGACACAGTGGGAGAGAAACTATGGGAGACTCTTATAGGCGGTGTGGGAGAGGCACTGTGGGAAAGCACTGGTAGACGAACTGTGAGAGGCATTGTAGGAGAAAGAGACAGTATGAAGAAACACTGAGAGACACTGTGAGATACTTGGAGACACTTAGAGACACTGTGAGACATTGAGAAACGCTGTGAGACACTGAGAGATGCTGAGAGAGACTAAGAGACACCGAGAAACACTAAGAGACACAGGGAGACACTAAGAGACACTGAGAGACACTAAGAGACACTAAAAAACACTGAGAGACACTAGGGGGCATTGAGAGACCCTGACAAACACTAAGAGACATTAAGAGGCATTGTGAGAGACTGAAAGACACTGAGAGACACTAAGAGACACTCACCTGAGACACTCAGATACACTCCAGTATCTGAGGGGATGGGTTGATATCTGACATTCATACAGACCTTCATCTCTTTTCTGAGTGTACCGTATCTGTAACTTCCAGTTGTTGGGGTACTCGTAGTGAGGGTGTACCTGTGGAACGGTACAGTGATCAGTGTCTGCCTGTGGAATGGTACAGTGGTCAGTGAGTGCCTCTGGAATGATACAGTGGTCAGTGAGGGCCTCTGGAATGGTACAGTAGTCAGTGAGTGCCTCTGGAATGGTACAGTGGTCAGTGTGTACCTGTGGAACGGTACAGTGGTCAATGTGTACCGCAAAAAAAACACGCAGCTAGTCTAATGATGAATTTTTTTTTTTGACAGTTGAAAAGAGCAATAAAAAAAATCATAATTCCCCATGCAGCAGGTCTCCATGGACCTCTTTTGGTCATATGACCGAAGCCTTGAGCTGGCTTCCCCATCCAATACACACACAACCCGCACATATAAAAGAGAGGAGCTTACGACGACGTTTCGGCCCGACTTGGACCATTTACAAAGTCACACTAACACACAGAGACAGAGGAAGGGTATTTATAGGCAGGCAGACAGGGAGGGTACAAGAGAGTGGGGAAATGTAGGAGTAGTGGTAGTAGTGGTAGTAGTAAAGGTAGTAGTAAAGGTAGTAGAGTAGACAGTCATATGGGAAGGAGCACTGCTATGAGGCTAGCGACCCGCAAGGGGGTACAGAGGGAAGAAAAGCGAAAAATGAAGGAAAATACAAGGCAAAAGAAAGAACAGAAAGAAAGGAAAACCCAAAGAGAAAAAGGAGAAGGGGGAAGATAAGACAGGGAAGGAATCAGGTTAAGTCACGGGTGTTCTGAAGTTTAGAGCATTTAACAATGTAATGAGAGAGGAAAGCATCAACAGAGACAAAGCCAGGGCTAAGATTCATACAGGGAAAGTTGTGTATAAGGGAGGATTCAACCAGGCGGCGACTATGAAAGTTAGACGTAGGGTAGACAGTTTTAGCAGAAGACCAATCAATGGGATGACTGTGATCCTGACATGACAGAAAAGAGCATTATTAGTGTCGGCAAGCCTAACACTATTTTTGTGCTCCCTGAGTCTGTCAGAAAGAGATCGGCCAGTTTCTCCGAAGTACTGAAGAGGACAGGAGGAGCAAGAAATAGAGTAGACACCAGGAGAATCTGTGGAGGTAGGGGAGGTATGAACTAGATTAGTGCGAAGAGTGTTAGTTTGGCGAAAGGTAAGTTTGATGTCTAAGGAACGAGAGAGTTGCTGAGATTAGAGAGACCAGAGATGTAGGGAAGGCAGAGGACTGGAGAGTTCTCAGGAGTAGAGGGTTTAGAGAGAAGAAAGTCCGTTTAGCACGAGAGAAAGCAGAGTCTATGAAATGGGAAGGGTAGCCCAGGCGGGAAAAGAATTATGAAGAGTGGAAATTTCTGCTTCAAGAAACTGAGGATCACAGATGCGGAGAGCACGGAGAAAGAGGGAGATAAGAACACTCTTCTTGACAGAGGAGGCATGATAAGAGAAGTAATGAATGTACATGCCACTGTGCATAGGCTTGCGGTACACGGAGAAGGCAAAACCTGTAACTGAACGGTGGACATGAACATCAAGGAAAGGAAGCAAAGAATTAGATTCCCAATCAGCTTTAAACTTAATGGAAGGGGGAAGATTATTAAGAGCATCAAGAAAAGGTTGGAAGAGACTTAAGTCATGAGGCCAAAGAGCAAAGATGTCATCTACATAGCGGAGCCAGAGTGAAGGACGTACATCAATAGTGGGAAGAAGAACAGTCTCGAAGTATTCCATATAAAGATTAGCAAGAACAGGAGATAGAGGAGAGCCATAGCGACACCAAAGGTTTGAGAATAATATTTACCTTGAAAGGAAAAGGAGTTAGAGTCCACGCAAAGACGGATAAGATCAAGAAAGACATCAGTAGGTATAGGGAGATGAAGTAACCTTCATTGGCCTTCTCTCCGAGAAAATTAAGGACATCATCCAGAGGGACATTAGTGAAGAGGGACTCCGACATCAAGACTAAGCATCTTACAGGTCGGGAAGAGCGAACACGTTCGATGAAGTCTTGAGAGTGACGAAGGTGGGCAGGAGAAAAGTACCAAGAAAGGAGTGAGGGTTTTTGGCTAGCCAGGACGCAAGAGAATAAGAGACAGAACCTCTAGAAGATATGATGGGACGTAGAGGAATATCAGGTTTGTGAGTTTTGGGAAGGCCATAGAAATAGGGCGAGAGGGACAGATGACACGAAAACGATGAACAAGGTTAAAGTCAGAAGGGCAGAGGTCGGAGAGAGTCTTAAGTTTTTGTTGAAAGTTCTCTTGATACGATCAAGAGGGTTGGAAACGAGAGGAGTGTAGGTACGTGAGTCAGAGAGCAAGACATCGGCTTTATGGAGGTAATCCTCATGATCAAGGATAACAACCGAATTACCTTTATCAGAAGAGAGTATGACAATGTTAGCGTTGGATTTAAGGGCAGAAAGGGCAAGTTGATAACGCGAGGAAGGTGATGGTTTTTTTGAAAACAGGCTATCAAGAGCAGGAAGGAGAGCGCCACGAAAAGTGGATAAATCAGGAAGATTATTATTACGAGAGCGAGACTGACGAAAAGAGTCAAAAGAGCTAATCATGTCAATACCAGCGCGAGGGGCAGGTGAAGTGGCAAAGGAAAGACCAAAACCAAGCAGTTCAAGCTCATGTTGGGAGAGTGTGACAGAAGACAGATTAGTAACACAGTCGGTAAGGGAGAATTTAGACCAAGGACTATCTGAGATGAGACGTTGAAGTTTGTTCTGTAGTTTAGAGGAATGCATTTGTGAATTCAGGCGAGCAGTATCAAAAGCGACGGTAGTGAGAAGGTTACAGAGATCTTGTGAAGAGAAGCAAAGAGAGCATGTTGACGCTGACGGAGAGTAAAGAAGGCATCTTCAACCTGAGACTTAGTAGAAATAATGAGTTGTTGGAGTAGGAGACGGGCATGATCAGGAAAGGAGTGCCCAGAGGGTTGGGTTTCAGGAAATGGGAAAAGGAAGGGGCAGAACCTGCTCAGCAAGACAGTCACGTAGAAAGCGAAGCTGATTCTTACGACGCCTGGTGGCAATAAGAGCACCCTCACTCCTTTTCTTGGTACTTTTTCTCCTGCCCACCTTCGTCACTCTCAAGACTTCATCGAACGTGTTCGCTCTCTCCCGACCTGTAAGATGCTTAGTCTTGATGTCGAGTCCCTCTTCACTTATGTCCCTCTGGATGATGTCCTTAATTTTCTCGGAGAGAAGGCCAATTGGGTTACTTCATCTCCCTATACCTACTGATGTCTTTCTTGATCTTATCCGTCTTTGCGTGGACTCTAACTCCTTTTCCTTTCAAGGTAAATATTATTCTCAAACCTTTGGTGTCGCTATGGGCTCTCCTCTATCTCCTGTTCTTGCTAATCTTTATTTGGAATACTTCGAGACTGTTCTTCTTCCCACTATTGATGTACGTCCTTCACTCTGGCTCCGCTATGTAGATGACATCTTTGCTCTTGGCCTCATGACTTAAGTCTCTTCCAACCTTTTCTTGATGCTCTTAATAATCTTGCCCTTCCATTTAGTTTAAAGCTGATTGGGAATCTAATTCTTTGCTTCCTTTCCTTGATGTTCATGTCCACCGTTCAGTTACAGGTTTTGCCTTCTCCGTGTACCGCAAGCCTATGCACAGTGGCATGTACATTCATTACTTTCTATCATGCCTCCTCTGTCAAGAAGAGTGTTCTTATCTCCTCTTTCTCCGTGCTCTCCGCATCTGTGATCCTCAGTTTCTTGAAGCAGAAATTTCCACTCTTCATAATTCTTTTTCCCGCCTGGGCTACCCTTCCCATTTCATAGACTCTGCTTTCTCTCAGCAAACGGACTTTCTTCTCTCCTAAACCCTCTACTCCTGAGAACTCTCCAGTCCTCTGCCTTCCCTACATCTCTGGTCTCTCTAATCTCAGCAACTCTCTCCGTTCCTTAGACATCAAACTTACCTTTCGCCAAACTAACACTCTTCGCACTAATCTAGTTCATACCTCCCCTACCTCCACAGATTCTCCTGGTGTCTACTCTATTTCTTGCTCCTCCTGTCCTCTTCAGTACTTCGGAGAAACTGGCCGATCTCTTTCTGACAGACTCAGGGAGCACAAAAATAGTGTTAGGCTTGCCGACACTAATAATGCTCTTTCTGTCATGTCAGAGATCACAGTCATCCCATTGATTGGTCTTCTGCTAAAACTGTCTACCCTACGTCTAACTTTCATAGTCGCCGCCTGGTTGAATCCTCCCTTATACACAACTTTCCCTGTATGAATCTTAGCCCTGGCTTTGTCTCTGTTGATGCTTTCCTCTCATTACATTGTTAAATGCTCTAAACTTCAGAACACCCGTGACTTAACCTGATTCCTTCCTCGTCTTATCTTCCCCTTCTCCTTTTTTTCTCTTTGGGTTTTCCTTTCTTTCTGTTCTTTCTTTTGCCTTGTATTTTCCTTCATTTTTCGCTTTTCTTCCCTCTCGTACCCTTGCGGGTCGCTAGCCTCATAGCAGTGCTCCTTCCCATATGACTGTCTACTCTACTACCTTTACTACTACCTTTACTACTACCACTACTACCACTACTCCTACATTTCCCACTCTCTTGTACCCTCCTGTCTGCCTGCCTATAAATACCCTTCCTCTGTCTCTGTGTGTTAGTGTGACTTTGTAAATGGTCCAAGTCGGGCCGAAACGTCGTCGTAAGCTCCTCTCTTTTATATGTGCGGGTTGTGTGTGTATTGTTCCAGTCACGGTATTGTGCCTTTTTTGTTATTCCCCATCCAACCTGTAGCAATATCCACAGAATCCACCGCAGTAAGATACGGTGGTGGATCCTCTATCACAGTATACAAAGGATAGAGGTCAATCATTGAAAGAGGTCAATGATTTATACACTGGGTTAATAGTTTATACACTGGGTTAATAGTTTATACATTGGGTTAACCAGTTCTGTATTAGGTTTCGTACCTATCTACTGTAGGAAGGTCATTAAGGCTGCATGTCACCTGTTCACCACCAGGGATTAAAGCAAACTCTCAGTGTAAATACACTGAGTGATACTCCTCTCAGTGTATATACACTGACACACCTCTCAGTGCATATACACTGAGTGACACACCTATCAGTGTATATACACTGAGTGACACACCTCTCAGTGTATATACACTGAGTGACACAAATCTCAGTGTATATACAGTGTATATACACTAAGTCATACACATCTCAGTGTATATACACTGAGTCATACACCTCTCAGTGTATATACACTGAGTGACACACCTCTCAGTGTATATACACTGAGAGGTGTATATACACCTGTTCCTTCCCGCCTCCTTTTCCTCTGGCACTTCCTCTTCCAGTGCCAGTCTTCACACTTGTGTATATTTCTTGGTCTCTCCGCTTAACTTGTTTTCTTCAAAAAATTCACACCCACTAACTTCCACAATAATCTTCTCTCTGGAGTTGTCAACATTCTGTGCAGCGGAAAATTAATTGATGAATATTTTTTTTCAAGTGGTACTGTAGACTTTTCTTTCTACCCCTGCCACTTTTCTTGTTTCCCCTGCCACTCTTCTTTGTAACCCTGCCACTTTTCTTCCTACCCCTGCCATTTTTTTGTTTCCCCTGCCATTCTTCTTTGTAACCCTGCCACTTTTCTTTTTACCCCTGCCACTTTTCTTCCTTCTTCTGCCACTTTTCTTCCTACCCCTATCACACACACACACACACACACACACACACAAACACACACACACACACACACCATTAATAACACAGGAATAAGACTTGTTCTGAAGAGTGTCTTCTGGTTTTTCCTGTTGAAGTTTGAACAAATCTCTGGCGACGGTGTGATAAAGAGGGAAAGTCTGAGAAATGGTGCGAGTGTTGGTGAGACAGATGGTATAGATTAAGTCTGACGACATGGGTGGAGGTAGGGATGACTAGAGGAATTTGGCAGTGTGTGTGTGTGTGTATGTGTGTGTGTACTTACCTATTTGTGGTGGAAGGGGTCGATTCACAGCTCCTGGCCCTGCCTTTTCGCTAGTTGCTACTGGGTCCACTCTCTCCCTGCTCCTAAAGCTTTGTTACACCTTTTCTTAAAGCTATGTATGGATCCTGCCTCCCCTACATCTCTCTCTAGATTGTTCAACTTGCTGAAAACTGTGTGTGTTTGTGTGTGTGTGTGTGTGTGTGTGTGTGTGTGTGTATGCTCTCACCTGAATGTACTCACCTATGTGGGGAAATCAGACACGTTAACTGATTCCCCGAAACTTTTAGTCACTCATAGGTCTGTGTTTTGAGTGGAACAAAGGTCGCGACACCGATCCCTTTTACTTAAGAAGCCTAGCAAGAGAGGGCGACCTCCCCTTCACTAGGCTAGCACAGTGAGCAACACTCGCTAACATTAGCGAATGTTAGCAACACGCGCTAACATTCGCTAATCACATTGCAAACGTGAATGAACGATTCCCTTCATTGTTCCATCAAGTAGCAACAGCACGATTGATCTTGTGTACAAAACCGAGTGTTTTAAAGTAGCTCATACCTAAGGGGCGGACCTGAGGAAGTGACCTGAGAAAGTGTCCTGAGGAGCTGACCTAACTAACACTGAGCGATGACTCCGGGAAAGCGATATCAGTGTGGCATTAAACATTACTTGGAAATATTTAGCGAGTGTTTAGGAAGTTTTGAAAGAAGTGTGAGAGTAATTGTGGTAGGGGACATGAGTGCTAAAGTGGGTAGGTAAGCCTGGTGTAAATGATAATCGGGGGGCGGTATTCCTAAGAGACGTTAATAATATTTCAGACCTCTCACGTAGCGATGGTAAGTGTTTTTACAATACCATTGAATGCGCATTTATATGTCAACTGATGAGTACTACACACGTGTGGAAGAGTCAAAACACTGTCCTTCAAATCACCCAGAAAACGACCACATCCGGAGGTACACACTGTGTGTAAACAAAGGTCAATAGATAGTCCACTTATCCAGGGGTGGGTCGTCAGGTACTTGGAGTGGATTCAACTAGTGACCTGACTGGATTCTTAACCTCTATTTTACTCAGTCTTTGTGTGTGTGTTTTGTGTGTGTGTGTGTGTGTGTTTTGTTTGTGTGTGTGTGTGTGTGTGTGTGTATGTGTGTGTGTGTGTGTGTGTGCCCGTCTTCTACCCACTGTCAATCGCGTCGTCAATCATGGGATCCCTCACCCACCATCAATCAATCAACCGTCCCAGCCTCACCATCAACTCGGAGATGAAACACACCGATGATGCTGTTGTTGGGAAGAAGAAGAGAACGAAGGGGGAGAAATAAAGAGAAGGGAAGAAAGGAAGAGGAAGAGAAAGAGAATTAGGGACAATGTGAGAGGAAGAAGAGACGTTAGGGAGGAAAATGCAAAAATGAAAGAGGAGTAAAGAGGAGAGAAAAACAGAAACAAAAGAGAACGGGAGAAAAATATGAGGGAGGGAAAAAGAAATGGAAAAAAAGAGAAAAGGAAAAAAACAAAAGAAAAAATGAAAAAAGAGAACAGAAAAAAGAGAAGGAGCAGAAAAGAGAAATGGGTGCGAAGGGAATAAAGAAACAAGGGAAAAGAGAGAGAGAGAGAGAGAGACTTGATAGCTGCAAGAAATATTCAACAAAGTTGCACGAAACTCATCAATTTTGCCTCAAAGTCAAAATCAAATGACGCGATAGAAATTAGATTTTTTTTTTTAGAGAGAGAGAGAGATAGAGAGAGAGAGAGAGAGATAGAGAGATAGAGGCGGTGGATGTTGGAAGAGGACAAGGGGAAACAACGAAGGAGGGGGGAAAGATATGGATGTCGGAGAAGGAAGAGGGTGGGAATAATAGGAGGAGGAGAAGAAGAAAGAGAATGAATAGGAAAGAAAAGAATAAGGTGGGGAAAAAACAGAGGGGCAAAAACGGAGGGGACAAAACAGAGAGAATAGTTTTAAAAGAAAGAAAAAATAAGAGAAAGAGCGGAAAGAAGAAGAAGTAATTAGAAGAGAAAGTGGAGGAAGAGGAGGAGGAAGAAGAGAAAGCGGATAAAGAGAAAGAAGACCTTGAAGAGGGATTTATCGCACAAGGGCGATATATAGATTGAATATTAATAATGTGGCGGATTGGTTTATAAACCACTTTACCCCCGGTAAAACCAGAACTAGTGATTGATTTTGGTGGGGAGGAGGAGGAAGGGGGAGGTGAAGGGGAAGAGGAGGAGGGGGAAGAAAGAGCAGGAGGTAGAGGGGAAGGAGAATGAGAGGAGGAAGACAACACATGGGGAAACACAGATAAGAGGGGACTTTGATATCCACACTGAGGTCTGCTGAGGCGACTATCTACCGTCCTGTCTAGATTAAGAATTGTCGTATTTATATGAGTGAGGTAAGGATTGTAAAGCAGAAGGCTCTTCCCCTACCTCCACTCCCTCCACTCTCTGCTTAATTAATGCCGTTACTATCTTAACTACTAGTGTTACTGCACTGACACCCACACAGCTGTGTCTACTAGTGGTTCTATTTCTCGTTACCATCCTTTCCGTTATGACTAACACAACCATCTGCTACTACCACCACTGCTCTTATTAACGGTTTCGCCACGTTGTCAACAAATCGTCCTGAAACAGTTGCTAAACAAACATAAGAAATCCGTTGACAACAGTTGGTCCCAGGTAGTAAATATTTCATTTTATACGTGTGCTGAAATCACCAGACTTCTTCGGTGGAAAATCTAATCTAATCTGGTTCTTTAAAGCTTCTGTCTTTTTTTATACCACACTTTCTAATTTTTGCTATAATTCCGTTTGGATTTTTTTGCCTATATGTGTTGCACCTTCTGCCTCGTAGTTTCCCTTTTAGTGTTTGAATTGTGGGGTCAGTCAAGCGTTTAATACTTGAAGGTTTGAATGAGCGATCCCAAATTTTTTCCTCTAGTCTCAGTTTTCTCCTAGGTCCCAGTTTTCTCCTCGTAGTTTAGTTTTCTCCCGTATCTAGTTTTTTCCCG